>JAUCBJ010005046.1:0-50000 GCA_032718475.1 Nemertoderma westbladi | reverse complement strand
AGTTCGGCTGCGTGGATCCGTGTCTCGTTGACAACGGGAATTGTTCGCAGATTTGTTCCTCGGATCACAAAGGATTTATTAGTTGCTCCTGTACCCATGGTTACAGTCTCCATAGCGACAATAGAACCTGCAACTCCCGAACGCCTTTCCATATAATTTATACCGACGGCGGTCGGATCAATGGTTATTATGGTGACAATAACGTCGTTGAGGAGATAGCCAATCAGGTTGGCAGTATCACCGCGGTAGATTTCTGCCCAAAGACCGGGAGTTTCTATTGGGTGTTTCGGGAGTGGTCTCAGTCTGGGATTATGAGGTCAGTAGTTTTTATACCAAACTTGCGTGCGGCTACTACAGCTGTAGTTGATTGCAATTTGTTTTTGAGACGAACTGCCTGGGGTTTACTAATGTTTACTAATTCCACGAAAAATATTATTACGTCCGTTTTCCATCAACAATAAGTTGTCGATCTTATATTCTAAATGTTTTGTTACAGGAGATCAGCAAGCGGCAATGTTGAGGTCTTATATTACGGAACGAAGGCCAAGTATGGCCTGGCTGTAGATTGTGTCTCAGATAACCTATACTGGACGGAGAATGAACCGGCTCAGATAGTTATTGCATCGGCGTTAGGCAGGGGTCGAACTCCTATACTGACGGAAGAATTACAGTTACCGAGATGTAAGTCGTAAAATGAATTATTACTTTATTATTATTCGAGACATGAAATATTAAGCTATTCACTAATTTTATGATATTTTGATGTTTACTGAATGGGAAACATTGGAATTTTGAATTTTGAGATGTAAAATGTTCAAATATTGAAAAATGTTTAAGAACAAGTAGAATGTTATTTTAGAACGATATTTATTCGTTAGTTAGGGCTGTTAGGGTGTACAGCTGTTAACATTGTGTCAGAAAATCGAACAGCGCCTTTGGTCAAATTTTGAAAAAAATATATATCTAACAGATGTGAGAGCAATATGGCATTAAATATGCATGGCATTAAATATGGCATAAAACACGTATGATTGTGATTAAATGTTATTTTATATCACTACGATTTTAATCATTATGATAAGACCCCCCCCCCCTCCCCCCTTGAGCCAAGCAGTCTTGCAATTGTGGCGGTGAAAGCGAAAAGGTACCTTAACGGGAAAATGTCGTTTTGAGAAAATCGCACTTAAAGAAAAATTAAATTTCCAAGTCAAAATTTTCAATTTTTTTATTTTCAATATGATATATGCAGTTTTTAATGAGGTATCCAAATGTGTTAACGGTATGTTAACAGCTAGCTTAGTTTTGGAGATAATCAGCTTTGATTGAGAGTAGTCAGAAGCTTTGAAATTTAAATCTCATTCCCGATAGATATTATGTTGTTCTATGTAGATTCAATCTTATAAATTAATTTATATGCCTTATTATTCCAATAGAAAACTATCTTCCAGTTATTTTCAATATGTTTGCTTGTCAATCGGTCTGTCTGTCTGTCCGTCTGTTTGTCTGTTTATCTGTCAAGTGTTGTCAGTCATTTTAGAAATTTTTAGATCTTGGCTCAAAAATTATAATTTTGATGGTATAAGGGTTTTCGAGGTCGTTGAACACGATAAAACATCTTAAAAATATTTTCTGGTAATGCAACTATCATTTTTGGTGCTATTTTGGACCCCCAGGACGAAAAGTACAAGTAAAAAAAATGTCAAATTAAAAAATGTTGTGTTTCGATTGATAATTCTGAATGTATGCGGGTTTTTGAGGTCGCTGATCACGATAAAACTTGTTAAAAATATTTTTTGGCAAAACAACCATCATTTTCGGTGCTATTTTGGACCCCAGGACGAAAAGTACAAGTAAAAAATGTCAAATAAAAAATTGTTTGTGTTTCGATTGATAATTCTGAAGTTTTTTGAGGTTTGTTGTTCACGTGCTGCTCGAAGTCCCAGACCAGATAACTAGCTACCTTAGTTGTTCACGTGTTGCTCGAAGTCTCAAACAAGATAACTAGATAGCTTTGTTGTTTACGTGCTGCTCGAAGTCCCAAACTAGATAAAACCGTAGCATATTTGTGCACGTCCTGCTCGAAGTCCCAGACTTGATAACTAGCTACCTTTGTTGTTCACGTGCTGCTCGAAGTCCCAGACTAGTCTACTATAACTAGCTACCTTTATTGTTCACGTGGTGCTCGAAGTCCCTGCCTTAGATAACCATCCAGCTTAGTTGATCACGTGCTGCTCGAAGTCCCAGACTAGAAAAAAAAGGCAGCATAGTTGTTCATTAGTTTGCTAATGTACATTCCTATTACACATTTTGCCCCTCAAGCCTCAACATCACAACACAACACCAGACCCACTCCGATTTAGCAAACTCACTTTCAAGATATTTTGTTAGTAATCCCTACTACTATTAAAATTAAAATACAACAAAATCTTTAAATGCGATTTACTCGTAATAGTATATTTTCCATCTGGTTGTCGTGCCAATACTTAATTTCTAATAACTCTTGATGTACTCATCCAATCAGGATAATTTATAGCTCATTAGAGAGCTGAGATGTTGGCCAATCACATGCAATATCTAACTCAAAAACCTCATTTTCACCTTAAGGTACCTTTTCGCTTTCACAGCCACAATTGATGATTCTTCCTTAACATTTAATGTTTAAACACCGGAAAGACGTCTTACGGGGCTGGGCGTATTCATTGAGAAGGTATTATTAAATGGGCAATGCCACGGAGGCCAACCTGATCCATTATTTTATCTGCAATACGTTTTGTGATAACTATTATGTTTAATTATTGACGTGGTGTCAGCCTATCTTTTACCGGGAGGGCGAAATGCGTAATCGTCAGTTTCCTGTAGGCTATGCTGTAATCTGCAATCCGCTTATTTTATGTTGAGGGTGTAATATACCATTTATATTATATCTCTAGATACTTTATATGGAACGAAATCGTATAAGGTGTCAGATTATAAACCATGAAGTAGATAGTTTCTATTGGCATTGGCGCCAATAATAAATAGATACAAATTCAGTCGCCACGATATTAAATTTAGATTGATTGAAATGATTATGAAGTAAAATAAGTTAATTTTTTTTACAGATATCATTGTTGATACTCGACTTGGACACGGGAGTATATACTGGACTGATTGGGGGTCCCATCCACAAATCGAAAAAGCATCTCTGGATGGATCTCACCGGAGGTCGTTGGTGTCACGACGTCTGGGGTGGCCCAATGGACTCACTTTAGACGCCGCCAGTAACAGAATCTACTGGATCGATGGCAAACACAAACGCATAGAATCCTGTGATCTTGATGGTAGAAATCGGCGCACTACGCTTGACTCAAACATGCAACACCCTCTATCTATTGGTGTGTTTGATAACACTTTGTATTGGACTGACAGAAAAGCTGGGGCGATTTTCTCCTCTAACAAAATTACAGGAGAAAACTTTGCTCAATTATTTAGTGTCAAACATCCCGGAGATTTAGGAGTTTTCAATCACAATGATTACGAAATGTTTAATAGCCCTTGTTCAAATCAGTTCCCAGAGTGCAGCCACGTCTGTGTACCTCTACAGGACCAGCATTATCAGTGTCTGTGCCCGCTGGATTTAAGATTGGGGTCCGACAGACACGAATGTATCGGCATTAAAACTTGGTACACAGATGGCAACAATCTACACTACATTCAGTGGCCGAATTTCTCAAAAGGCACATACAATGAATCATTTAATTCATCATTGAATGGAGGTATAACCACAATGGCGGTAAATACGATAGAAAACATTCTGTACTGGTATAATAGTGAAAGTAATGTTATTTATTGGAACGGGAATGGAGGTCAAAATGTTCTTATGAAGCAAGGTATTGGAAAAGTCGGTAGCATTGTAGTGGATCCATTAACAGGCAACTTGATTTGGACGGATTCTTTACTTGGTAGCATTGAAATGTCCTCCAAGTATGGCAAACACCGGATGTCTCTGTTTAAAAACGTCACTCATTTTTCACCTTATGGATTGGCCATTAGTCCAATAGAAAGTCGACTTTATTTCACTAATCGGGGGAGAAACAATGCTGGAATTTTTTTCATTTCTATTGATGGTAGTTCCCCACCGCAATTAGTTGTTCCCTTAGCGAATGGTTCTCATCCAGGGCATATCGCCCTTGATCCATCAAGGTCCACCGTTTATTGGACAGATCCCAGACTAGGGACTGTCAGTATGGCCCGCTTACATGGAGGCAAGCTTGTGGAGATTGCCAGAGATTTGGATCACCCACAGGCGCTATTTGTGTACCATGGGGGATTAGTGTGGTCTTCCTTAGGAACCAAGTCAGTGGCTATCAGCCACAAACACACTGGATTATTTCGACATCATCTGCTCACTGATCGTGTTATCTTCTTTGTCGCACCTAACTTGAATGCAACTTTAAGTGATACCTTGTCATGGAATAATATTCAGAGAGAATCCAACTGTCAATTTCTTGGTGTATTTATAAGTGGTATATATAAGTGTATATGTCCAAACCACTTGATGTATCAACTTGGCTCTAGGGGACATTGCACAATTCCAACAGATTGCAGACATGGTGACAAGAAGTTTAAATGTGGCACCGGAGGCTGTGTACATAGAAGTTGGATATGTGATGGGCAGAATGATTGCCCTGATGGTTCAGATGAAGTGGAATGCAATACTTGCAATAAGAATGGTCGTTATGCTTGTGCAGATGGTGTTGGTTGCATTTCGGATTCACATGTATGTGATGATGAAATCGACTGTGATGATGGTAGTGATGAGGAAAATTGCCATATGAAATGTGGAAAGCATAAAAAATCATGTAACAATGGCATTTGTATATCTGAAGAATTGTTCTGTGATGGCATACCTGATTGCTACAGTGGGGAAGATGAATTTGATTGTCCAGTGGTCTGTCCACCTGAAGACCAATTCCTTTGCGATGGCAAATGCTTTCCAAATAGTTGGAAATGTGACTATTATACTGACTGTGATGATGGTGTGGACGAGATGGATTGTAATTTCCCTCAGTGTAGAATTGATAAGTTTGGCTGTGGTAATGGGCAGTGTATTAGTCGCCAATCATTGTGTGATGGCGATCGAGATTGCGTTAATGGTGCCGATGAATTGTCTTCTCTGTGTTATAATTTAACCAATAAGATTTGCAATAGTAATGAATGGAAATGCAGCAGCGACCCTCACATGTGTATCTTGAAGAATTGGGTATGCGATGGATTTCCTGACTGCCCAGATAATTCTGATGAGTATGAGAAATGTCAACCTAACAAAATTGCAGGTAGCAATATCAACCTGACACAGTGTCGAGATAATAAACTGATTAAAATATCTTGGATTTGTGATGGAATTCAGGATTGCTCTGATGGATGGGATGAGTTTGATAATAATTGCAGCAATTCTAACTGCTCACAGTCCAACTTTTATAAATGTGCAATTCCAGGCGAGTGCATACCAATACATAAATCCTGTGATTATCACAATGATTGCTCAGATGGAAGTGATGAAGATAAAACCCAATGCCTCAAGAATAGTTGTTACAGTGGATCTCACTCTTGCCAATACTGTCACAATACGCCTAATGGAGGTCAATGTTATTGCCATGCTGGCTTCTACCTTTCTCCAAGAATGCAATGCTTTGATATCAATGAATGTGAGATTAACAATGGGGGCTGCACACAATTATGCACTAATACCATTGGGAGTTTTTTGTGTACATGCATGCATGGATTCGCCATGGAACCTGATGATTTCACTTGTAAGTCTACAGACCAATCACCACTTATATTGTACTCATCCAAGAATTCAGTACATTCACTAAACCAACAAATGACAACAGTTGCAAAGAAATCTCTTGATGGTTACAATAGTGGAATAATTGTTGCTTTAGATGTAAATGTTGCTCAAAATTTAGTATATCTTTCTTTCCTAGAATCTCAAAACTTATACCAATTGAATATGACATCCGGTTCTGTTGAAATCTTTCAGTTTTCAGATAGTGGTATTCGAAAAGGTATTGCATTTGATTGGATAACCAACAATATTTATTGGACTGATATAAATGGTGGTGTGATTGGAGTCACTGCTTCTGGTGGGGATCATCCTTCCTCTGTATTGATTGATGGGTTACAGGATCCAACAGGTATTGTGGTCAATCCACTGGATGGACTGTTGTATTTTCTCGGAAATGAAAATTATATTACAAAGTTGTATGTTGCAAACATGGATGGAACTAATATAAAAGTGCTTCTACAATTCCCACACTCAAAGGTTATTGCACCAAATTCAATTTATTTTGATTTTCCACAACAAGCTCTCTACATGTCAGATTGGAAAAATGGGATAATAGCTTATTTTGATTTGCAAGATTTGTCTCTGAACATTGTTCTGGAGGATTTAGTGATTGCTCCTTTTTCTTTAACAGTGTTAGACAATCAAGTGTATTGGAGTGAGACAGCGACACATTCTATAAATAAAGCAAACAAGTTTACTGGCAAACAAACTGAGGTAATTGTTAAAGATAAATCGCTGCCATCAGCAATTAAAATTAGTCATATTTACCTTCAGCCTAGTTTTATGAACTCTTGTGATAATTCAAGATGTAGTCAATTTTGTCTTCTCTGTGAATCAGGCAATTTTCGATGTGGCTGCGCAAATGGATTTTTTTTGGATTTTGATGGTCATTCCTGCAGGGAAGTGACGCATGTTGCAGTTGGGGTTATCAACAAAATCGAAATCATCGCTATAAAACCTGGTTTAAATTCAAATTTAGTAAAGACAATTACTGTTAGCACCGAAACAAAAGATATAACCAGCTTGAAATACAACCCAGAAGATGGTCGTTTCTATTTTTCAAATAAGAAATCTATACGAAGTGTCAGTGGATCTAACTCTTCGGATGAAATTGTCCTCTTTGATAATCAATTTAATGATGAAAGTCACAGACTACTTGTTGAATCATTAGCTGGTGATTGGTCTACAAGAAACATATACTGGTCATCATATTCAAGGAACAATAAACATAGCCAAATAAGAGTCATCAGTATAGACAATGGAAGGAATAGGACATTAGCTACATCCAAGAATGCAAGGTTTACTTCTTTGACAATAGATATTATTGGAGGTTGGTTATACTTTGCAATAAGTGACGCTTCTCAAGCTATTGAAAGAATGTCCTTGAGTGGACACATACGTGAGGTTGTTACTGATGAGGAAAGGCTAGGATATATTTTCAGCTTGGCAGTATATGACTCGACATTATTTTGGACTGATTTAAGAAATTCAAGAATCGAGGCTATAGAATTTGATAGCAATTTTAATATTGTATCGACAAGGGTAACTTCAATTGTAAACAGACCTCACGTACTGGATGTTGAGGGGGGTCTCATAATATGGTCGTCTCTGTTAAACAGAAAAATTTCGAGTTTTCCAGTTGACTTTAGAAAAAGCACTAATCCGAAACACATTTTCCAATTTGATGATAACAACTTTGAAATTGGTTCATTAACAATCATGGGTAAATCTGTCACACCTGGGACTAACCACTGTCTACAAAATAAATGTTCTTATTTATGCATTTCAACAGTAAATTACAGTCTAAGTAATTCGTCATGCATTTGTCCTGATGGTAAAATGCTTCTTGAAGGTGTTGATGGATGTAGTAAATCTAAGCAATGCGTTGATGTTGATCAATATATGTGTGCTGATGGTGTTTCTTGTATATCAACGGAGAAGATATGCGATGGTATATTTGATTGTATAGGAAAAGATGATGAGGGTGATTGTCTTTCCAGCAGCCATCCAAAATGTTTGGGAGGATATCAGTGTAAGGGAACTAAAACTTGTTTGCTGAAGAGTCAAGTTTGTGATACTAATAAGGATTGTCAGCAGGGGGATGATGAAAATGATTGCTTGACGAATGTGCTTCCAGACTGTCGTGATGGATACTTCCGTTGCAATAATGGATATTGTATTCATAGTGAGTTCACTTGTGATGGTCGGAGCGATTGTAGTGATGGTAGTGATGAAAACACAAATCATTGCAGGACATTTAATAAGTTGTGTATGACAAATGAATATAAATGTGCAAGTGATCCTCACATAGTTACTTGTATTTCCCTTGAAAATACATGCAATGGGTATGCTGACTGCCCAATGGGTGATGATGAGGACAGGAGTGTGTGTCAAGAAGTAAGTGGATTTTGGAAATGCCAAAATGGAAATGCCAAAGATATGGCTACCAGATGTAATGGACTTTTAGAATGCGATGATGGAAGTGATGAATGGTATTGTTCAGACACACAAGTTGACCTTGTAGTGAAATGTAGCGAAAGGGAGTTTAAATGTTTACCAGAAGGTCGGTGTCTTTCAAGCAACCACGTGTGCGATGGAGTAAACGATTGTGCCCATGGGACAGATGAACTCCCTTCATTATGTGGAAATATTACCTGTCATGGTGGAGAGTTTAAATGCAATTCAGGTAAGTGCGTTAGGAAAAGTTTCATCTGTGATGGCATGCCTGATTGTCCTGACCAATCAGATGAGAAATCGTGCACTTTCATGGAAGACCGCTGGACTCTGTGCAAAGGTGATGAGTACACATGTGACGACATGGAGTGCATTCCTTACAATAAATCATGCGATGGCCAGGCAGCATGCATGGATGGTTCAGATGAAGATATTTACTACTGCAATAAGGCCAAGAACAGCTGCAAATTACAGAGCAATTGTGCACATATATGTTATGCATCACCGAATGGTCCAAAGTGTGCATGTGATAGCAATGGGTATTACTTAAGCTATGATGGACTCAGCTGCATCGATATCAACGAGTGTGATAAACCTTCTAATAACAATTGTAGCCATTTCTGTTCTAATAGTATTGGTTATTTCGAATGCGAGTGTGCTACAGGATACTATTTGGAAAATAGAACACAGTGCAAAGCTCGTGGACATCAAGTTAAATTTATTGCCGGAAATGAAAATAAGGTCTTGGTACTTAATGAATTTTTGAATGGAACAACAGAAATGTTTAGGGCATTAGGCAACTCTGAAATTTTCAGCATCGATTATGACTTAGTTCATCAACAGATCTTCCTGGCGATCAAAGATGTTGGTATTGTTCGAAGGGAAATGTCTGTACAATCATATGGAGGTTTTGTAAAGATTGTTAGAAACGAAATAATTAAACATGAAATCAGATTAGCATTTGATTGGAAAGCGAAAAATGTCTATTGGGCTGACGTCCTGGATTTCAGTATTTCAGTAGCACCAGCATATAATGAATTAAATTACTATGTGTCTAGGATTCATTCCAGCTTAGAAATCCGACCACGTTGCATAACGGTGCATCCAAACACCGGTCTTATGTTTTGGGCTGGTACAGGTAATCAAGGAGGCGCTGTATATTCATCCTGGATGGATGGCAGCCATAAAAAAGTGATTACCAGTGATTATAAGCATCCATTTGCTCCTTCACATATCGCATTAGACCAGATAAAAGAGGTAATTTATTGGTACAATGATTATGAAGAAAAGATTCAGTATATAGATCTTGGCAGTCTTCAAGGCAGATCGAAAATTGCAACTTTAGCATCTCATGTTGGAAATGTTAATGGGTTAACATTGTTTGAGGAAAATCTATATATGATGCGATACTCGCGTGCTTCACGAATTAATGAAATTATTACGATGAACAAAGTTTCTGGAAGAATATCCAGTGAAAACAGACTGTCCCGTGGCTACCCTTACTCCTCATTAATTGGGGCCCATCTTGTGCATCAGCGTATTCTAGAAACCAACCAATGTAATGAAGGTCACTGTGAATACATCTGTCTCCTTGCGCCGGATGCCAGATACACTTGCGCATGTCCTGATGGTGCATCAGGTAAAATCTGTTCTTCGCGATGTTTTGAAGGGTTCTGTGCTAACGGTGGAGTTTGTTCTGTAGTTGATGGAGTTGCTAAGTGTTTATGCGTTAATGGTATAACAGGTCACAACTGCAATGATATATCATCTTATAATGCGTCATTATTGCAACTACCTACAGTATCTACTACTTCAGGTTCAGTTGCATCTATTGTAAGTTGCGTATTTGTTTGCTTTCTCATTTTGGGTGTTTTCGGAGGGGTTGTTTGGTTCCTGTGGAGGCGACAGATAAACCCTGAGGTTTACTCTCTAAAACGAACATCTATGGCAGTTAGACTGTTTCATTCGAACAACAACAATAAACATAAAGGTGAGTTTCCTGTTGGAGGCGATGTTACTGACAATCCAATGTGTCTTACTAATCCAGCTTATGACGAATTCGATGATAATTACAATGTTGAAATTATCGATGATAAAAGTTTGGATGATTCTCAATTTGTCGGTTGTGATGATCTTGATGACATTCCAGAGCCGTTTGCTGAGCTGCGCGAACAAAAACTTGATATCATCCATAACTATTCGAATTAATAAATTCACTCGTCAATGTTAGAACACTAATTTATTTATTTCTTTATAAGTTGAAATAGTTAGTTATATTGTTATAAATTATGTAGTAAATTAGATAATTTTACACGTGCTTAATATTATGAAGTAACTTACTAAAATTTTCTGTAACTCTAACTATTCTGTTTAGTGAGGGGAAATGTGTGCTAGAAACTTAATTAATTATATGCAACATGAAGTTAATTAAATTAAATATATCTTTAATGTTATATTCTATCCGTAAGGTATTAGTAATTGGCTGTCGGTTCTGCAAGGTCCATTGCGTGATGAGGGAAAGGAATCTGCCAGACTTCTTCTGGTAAATCTATTTCCTCGGTAAATCTGTTATCAACATTTCTTGGATCCATACAATTTAAAGTTCTGGAAAATTATAGCTTTTGTAAAAATTGTTCACGTGACGAAGCAGTTTAGAACATTTGCCCATTTCAAATTATAAATAGTTGCATTTTCTATGAAAATTATTCGAATAAAAATAATTATTCCCCCTCTAAAATCTAAAAATATTAACGAAAACGTCTGATTGTTTGTTTGTATAGTAGGAAGATTTCACTAGTCCGAATCAGAACGAAAAAAAAATTTCGAAACAATTTAATAATGGGGTGGATTTTTTGCGGCACCAATATCCCAAGTAGTGAACGAGTCGTAATTCTAAGTCCAAGTAGTGTTTTTGGGATTTTTCTAGAATTGAATTTTTAAACTAGTTACGTTTATGATTAGTTTGAAATGTTTTAAATTTTAATAATTGTTATTCTTTGTTTTGTTTTCCATTCCATTATATAATCATTACATAATAATTACATACTATTACATAATTTTATCTCTACCAAGTAGTGAACAACTTTCAAAATATTTGAAAGTGACATTTTTCAGCTAATCTTATATCAATGCAGGTTTTTTGGGGCGTTAAATTTGAAAATAAAAATCATTGGAAAATATTTAAAAATCATCGGATTACTATAAATGGCGGTTTTTGTCCGCTACGTAGGCATACAATTTTGAGACTCAAGCAGTTTGAACACCATAATTTTAATTGACTTATACGATGCTATAAATTCATATTTTAATGTTTTCTGGGGCGCTGATTCTAATGGAATACATATCTAATTTTCCAGATCATTGCTACTCGTATTTTTGGCGTATTATGGCAAATTTTGGTGCCAGCACCAAATTTCGTACTCAACACAAAAGCGAACAAGTTTGTGATGTCCAATACTGTTTTTATTGAGTCCATCAAAAATTTGGTGCTCGCACAATAATTTCCACACACCGCCGAAAAATATAAGTTTGAGATGTCTAATTAGATAATTAGGCCTAGTTATTCCATTGATTACCCCAATAAACCTATAAAATACAAAAAATTAGTTGTCACAACTATTGAATGGATTTTTAAAATTTCGCGTGGCACCAAATTTTGCACACAGCACCAAAAAATAGAAGTTTGATACGCCTGGTGCAACTCGTTTATATTCTATCGAAAACAGAACCTCAAAAAACCCCTACTGTGAAAAAAACAGGTTCAAACAATTAAATTACAAAATTAACATATTTGAAAATTTGGTGTTGGCACCAAAATTTGGCACCGCGGCAAAAAACAAGTTTGAATTTTCTAGCTTATTGTGTATGAATTCCATCTAATTGCGAACACCAAAAAAACAGGTCTAAGTCAAACATAGAGATGTAACAAATCATATTTCATGAACTGTAATTTTCAAAAAACGTCTAAAAAAAAATGCCAAAAGTTGGGTTAACAAATTGTGCTATAACTGATATTAATTAAACATTTTTGTAAAATTATGTCAACTTAACAGCGTTCTGGTGAACTACTCGTAACGCTTAAAGTACTTTGCAGCATTGCGGCCTATATGACGGAACAATGCAAAGTAATCAATTACATGCAAACAACTTAATATCGTATTCCAGAATGTATTTCCATTTATAGTGGAAATAGCGTGCTGCTTTATTCAATAAAGCAGCACGTGTTGGCATAGTACGTGCGTCCAGTTTGAAGCACTGTATGTAAATAAATTGTTTAATGTGTAAGACTGTATTCTGACTGTATTGACAGAAAGGGGTACAGTAGCATTAACGTTCAGGCAATTTGTGATGCAAAATGTTAATTTTTGAACATGGTCGCTGACTGGAATTGCTGACTGGTTGGAATACAACACTTTACTTGGAAAGCCAAATATTCTAGAATAAGCAAAAAAATGTACCGTAAATAAAATATAAAAAACAAATTTTAAATAGCTAGTATTTTGAAAAATAGTAGCTACCATAAAATATTATGTTGGATGAATGTAGTCTATGTTCTAGAACAAAATATTTAAAAATCAAAGAAACTTTATAGCCAGTGGAAAACAATTGCATGGGTGTGTCGACATGGCGAACTAGTACCGTTCTGAATTCTTAACTTAAGTTAGGAATACTTAAGTTAGCTACTTAAGTACTTAACTACTTAAGTTAGGCTACTTAGTTAAGACAACTTAACTTTCGAATGAGCAACGCAATTTTACTTAAGTCTAAGTGCCTACTTAACTAAGTTGCAACTTAAGTATAAAATAGACACTTAACTTAAGTCAAGGTGTGCAACCCGGCCATATATGTTAATTATACAAAAAAACGTGTTAAAAATCAAAAAATATAATTTTTAAAAATGTCCTAGAACAAAAAATAATATGTTCTGGAACATTATTTAACAAAAAAATAATTCGAAAAAACCTAGAATACTTCACACTAACATTAAAAAGTAGTAGCTAGTAAACTATACACATTTTAGAGCAAAATGAAAATGTTGGCACGGGCGGAACTCTAGCCCTTTTCTGCATGGATGTGATAAATCTTTGATCTATCTTGAACTTAGTCGACTGAACCAAACTGAGTCACCACCGTCTGTGTCAGTTCAGTTTTATTGAACACTGTTGCCATTTCCTTTTCTGATTTTATGTAAAATATATTATAATGGAATACAGTCTTACACGTTAAACAATAATTATTACATACAGTAGATAGTCCTGTAGTCCCGTCAATTGATACGGCGGATAATAAAGCAGCATGCATTAATATAAATGGAAATAATACATTCTGGAATACCGTACTTTAAGTTGTTTCCAGTTTATTGATTACTTTGCAGCGTTCCGTTCTATAGGCCGTAACGCTGCAATTGAAATAATGTAACAAATAAAAGGATATTTCACATCAAAATATTAACCGGGACGGATATGCCACAATGCACTTGCCCCGAGTTCTAACTAATAACAGGGTGAATTCAACGTGACAGCGTTAATCAACTATATACTTGACCTTCATCACGGGAAGAGAAACGCAGGTCGGGTTGGAGGAGTTGAAATAAAAAAGTACCAATCGTAATATATACTCACTAGAACTTAGCAACACATTAAACTAAACACTAAATATCTCAAATATTATGAATTATTGTACAGTAGAAATTATTCGCATATATTTACACATATTATTTATTCACATATTACAGTATATATTTCCCACATATTTACTATCCTTACTGAATGATCTGTGCTAGTGGCATATAATTTTCAGACTAGGTCTGCCCCTTTAATACATTGAAATCCGTACGTCCACCTTGATACGACATATAGGACACTCGTCCTGTATCTTTTCACTACAGCTGTTGCACGCACCGTGTCCACACCCGAATACAACATTCTTCACATTATCCCGACATACAGGACACAATGTCAACGCCTTTAGATCCCCTAACTGCTTCTTAAGATCCGTAACTTCCTCTTCAGTGGCCCCCACATCGTCCCGTTCAGACGACTTCCCTCCACCGGTAACCCCCGGCGTGTCATCAACTCCTCCGTAACAAACCGAAATTGGCACCACTTTCTCCACATCCGTCCTACAAACGATACATTTAGTGAGGAGTTTGGAACAGCTCTGACACGTTACCATGTGGTTACAAGGTTTCAATAAGACGCTCGCTTCCCTAGTGCTGCATACTAAGCATTCTTTAATAATGTCTCTGTTTAGAACAGCTTCTTTACATAACAAACAATTTTTAACACGAGGGGAGCAAGTAGAACAGGTGGTCACGTGATTGCAAGGACGGAACAACACGTTGCGTTTACGATCAGAACATACCATACACTCCTCCAATGCTGATACTTCTTGCGTTACCACTGATGTTGTACTTTCCCTGTTACCTTTGTGACACTTTACTATAGTTTTGCATAGATTTATATCCGGGCATGAATCTAAAGCCGTTAAATTTTTAACGTTTGTAACTCTTAAATCCGCACCATTCTGCGCTAAGAAACAAGCGATGCTGGCGTGGCTCTCATCAGGGTAAGCTGAGATTCCACCTTGACTTGTAAACACTCGCGAAACATCGTCATCCTCACCTTGACGCAGTCGCGCGAGTTGCGCGCGTGTGTGCCCCGCTAAGGCGACGTGCAGCGAGGAGTCGCCGACACCGTTCTTCCTGTTTACGTCACAACCTTCCCGAACCAGCAGGCGAACCAACTGGACGTGAACCCTGTCCACCGCTACATGCAAAGCGGTGGATCGAAGCCCCGCCCCCGTAGTCTCATCCAATGAAACACCGTGTTGATTCACCAATAGTTCTGCAATCTCCATGTCATTATTGTACGCCACCAAGTGTAAAGCTGTGAAACCAGGATTTGTTTTATAATTGATTACTGCGGCAACCGCTTGATGGAGCAACTTAGGTAAAATCAAGCGGATTGCTTCGGCATTCCCTAACTCCGACGCAACATGAAGAACAGTATAACCGTTGTTGTTAGTAACAGACACTTCAGCTCCGTTGCTAAGCAACATATCTACTAAAGGGTTGTTATGTAACGCGATTGCTTTATGGAGAGGTGTATTACCATCGCTATCCTTCTCGCTAACTTTACATTTACCTTTAAGCAGCGCACCGACTGACTTCAGACTACCTTTATTAACGGCGATGTGTAGCGCAGTGCAGCGAGAGGCGGAATTAACCGCGTCCAGATTCGCTCCTCGTCCGTGCAGTATACTGATGACGTCATCCTCGTCGCCTCTAGCGGCGTAGTGCGTCGCGGTATCACCTTCTCCGTCCAACGTCTCCGTATGAGCCCCGTTTTCCAACAGCGCACGCACCACCCCAACGTGTCCGTTCAGACACGCCGCGTGTAACGCAGCTCTCCCCCCGTGTAACTCGTTCGGGTCAACCAACCGTTCAGATAGAAGTTTCTCCACCGCCGTGACATCGTCTTTCTCTGCTGACGTCACCAATGCTTCCGCCCCTCGACCAATCACGTTGCTAGAAAATAGTTGGTCTATAACCTTAGATAAGTGTTTCTCATCTCTATTGGTGAGTTTAGATTCGGTTTGAGACATAACAGAATGGATGGTTAAATCCTTTTAATTCCTCCTAAAATGTAAAACTATTCAGTATACCTCCAATAATCCACAATAGTATGACGTCACATATACCCATTAACACATATAAAACAATACATTATTTATTCTTTCTTATTATTATATTATTCATAACAATATAAATGAATATAGTATTATATATTGAATATATTTAAGTTGGTAAATTTGTTCGAGTTTGTCAGTTTGTGGTGGTCTAATATTCCCAAATATTCCTGAAGTCAATTATTATAATTTTATTTTCATCATTAGATAAAGTATTCTTAAATTTGATTAAAATTGTAAGAAACAAATTTAACATGATAATATAGATAAATAAAGTAATTACTACCCCCACCCCCCCCCCCCCCCATCCCTTTTAGTATTAGTATCCAAAGTGGCGCCAATGTGGGCGCCAAGAGAATTGGAAGGTTGGCAAGAAACCGGCGGTTTATCAAGTGCGACTCCGATGTTAACTAAATGCCAATGCCAAAATTGAATCTATGAAACAATTTGGCTGGATAGAGCAATGTAACTTACGTTCTTAAGCCCATGAAAAGGTGTCCCCTCCCCACCCCATAGGTATATAGCACTAGTCGAATTCCTTCTACCATTTCTTTATGATTTTCATTGTTTCTTCGGGGTGTTTTTTGTATAAGGTGGCGTTGTGATAATGTTCGTTGAGAATTAAATTGATTTAATGGACGTTGCAAGGCGTTCTGACGGAAGCATTTCTAAATAATGCAATCACAGGTGAAACTTTATCTTTTTAAAAATTTCATGCGATCTCATCAAGATTTTTAGCCGAATTAGGGGGGGGGGGGGGGGGGGGGGGGCTAAGATATGTAAAGACATGATGCCGTTTTAAATTTATAACTATTACACATAACTATTAAAGAGTCGTTTTTGCAGCCAATATTCAATTTTTAATCACAGCCAGTATAGAATATTAGTTTTTATTTAAATTATAGTTTTTTTTATAACAAATAATACATAGATCTAGTCAATAAATGAAAGAAGCTCCAACTCACTAGGTGTTTAAAAACGGTTATTTTAGTATAATCATCATGAAGTCATCTAAGGGAGTTATTATTTCATTGTTTTTTAATATTACATCCCAAGATAAGTTGTACATATTAATTGTTTTAAGTTACGTCCTTATTATATTATTCAAAATAAATATATTTAAAAGTAATCATTATATTAAGTTACATAATAAATAATTTACTTGTTAATTAATAGATTTATACAATTAAACAAAAAGTTAATTTAATAAGGTTTTGTTTAACCTAATTAACATTACTCTTTCTCCGCAATACATGGGCCGGTTGGGCCAGGGCCAAGCGTTTCCCGGGGTTTACATAACCATGGATACTGCTCTGTCTACGTATTATGGGTGGAGGAGTCTGGGTCACGTCTTCTTGGTAGGGGTGATGTAACCCCGAAGAAATCTCCAGCGCCGATGGGGATTTCGATAGTTCAGCTTTAAAGTTCGGGATGATTGATGTAATTCCCTCTACATCGTCCGGGTGATCGAACCTTTTTGTATCCTAAAAATAATCGTATAACAGGGAAGGTTAACTTTTCATCGCCCAAAATTGACCAGTGCTGCCCCCCAAAGAAACTAAAATCCCCAGATGACTCTGGTATTTATTTACTTATACCATTCAAAGATCGAAGGTAGATATGATTATTGGCTATATATTTGAGACATGGGGGTTTATTACGCACATCAAATCTCGGCGAATTAATATCTTGTCTCATGAATGGAGCAGGTTACAGTGGAACGTTATTCGAACCAAAACAATAAACTGAAGTCAATAGAACATGTTGCATTTCTTATTTTAGGGGTAATGATTCGTGTCATTTTTCCCCTGGAGAGGGATAGATTTTGCCCCCCCCCCCCCCCCCCCCCCCCAATATTTTAATCCTAAGTTACTTTAAAGCATTTAAGAAATGCTCGGAGCGAACGAAAACAATTGATATATAATAATAGTTTATAACAAGTAACATATAGACCGGTACCTCCGACGGCATTCTAGTAACCATAGCGAGTCTCTTCATCATCAGCTGATTCTCAGACTTCCTCCGGTCCAGTTTCCACTTACAAGCCAGAATTACTCCGGTTATTAATATAACAATGGTGATACCCAAACCTTCAAACGCAATTACCACAATATTATTAATTTCATTACAAAGTATAGGCCTACTACTATATGTTTAATAACTTATTCGATTTCAATTTCTTTAAACAGAACCTTGCTGCAGATGTTGCAGAAAAATATATAAATATTAAAATTATATGAAATTAAACAACTCAATTAAAAAAATGAGTACTTCAAGGCTGTTCCTGCACGCTAATGTTGACCGGGTTGAACGCCAAGCGAGAAATAAAAACATCCATCCATGCAGACAGGTGAAAATAAATATTGAATTAATGTGGTCTTTTTCTACATTTTAAATTTAGTTGCGTTTAATATGTCGCTAAATTAAGATTACTAATCCCATACTGTATAACACTGCAGCCGGCATTGCTTATTTGCTAGAAGTAAAGATGACAGTATTTTGTGTACAGTAGTTGTGTACAGTAGTTGTGTACAATGACGGTAGTTCTATAGAGAAACAATGCAATCCTTAAACCTGCTAAACCTTCTGGTAGACTGTTATGGGTGGTATAAGCAGTGTAATGTTATTGGAAAGAATCTTAATTTTGCGACATATTAAATGCAATTCAATTTGAAATTAATAAAAATACCGAAATTAATTCAATATTTATTTTCACCTGGGTGCATGGATGAAGGCTATTTAATTCACTTCTATTTGCGGACCAGTTTGAACCAGATTCGTATAGGGTATTATCCTACAGTATTTCCAGTAATATTTCAAAAAGTCTCTAATACATGGATAGTACTCTAACACGAACTGGGTCGAAACTGTGGCGAACTGGACGCCAAATGAAAGAGAACCTAAAAACAACTATCCATGGAGACAGGTGAAAATTAATATTTAAGTTAATATGGCCATTTTATACATTGTAAATTTAGTTGCGTTTAAAACATCGCTAAATTTAATTAAGATTACTTTCTTCCAATATAAAAGTGGTGCTGCACTGCTTTTACCAGTCCCAAGTCTGCATGTGTATGGATTTCAGCAGTATGTTGTGTGCTCGTAGTTCAGTACTGTAGTTGTGTTCAATAACAGGAAGACAATACTGCAATATACCTACAGGATAGTCTACTCATCAGAACGTACAGACTTGTTAACATTATTATACGGTTTGCAGGTACTTATGATTGGCTGTACTATTAAGCCGGATTAAGCCAGATCAGTTCAGTCCAGATTCCCGTAGGGCACTATCCCTAATACATGTAATAATAATAATTCATAATTACACATAAAGTAATAATATTTTCCTCTGTATTTATCTGTTTATTGAAAACCCACCGAATATAAGCGAAGTGGAATCCAGATACGAATCAGATACTTCCTTAGGTTCGCACATTAAATAATCAAATGGCTCAATGCAGTGGGGCTGATCGGGGGTGCACATCTTGGAGTTGCGTATACAAACTCCTGAAAAAACAGAAAGCATATCGTGAGAATTTGTCAGTGAAAATTTGTGCGTTCTGGTTTGGAGTTGTAAGTTTGTTTAAAAAAACCCTATCCCTAATTAATAATCTAAAAAATTCAGAAGGTTAGAAATTGGGCCACTCATGTAGCCTGAGGCCCTGAAAACTAGCCAAAAATTAAAAGTTTCGAAATATACAATAAATAGAATTAAATATAGAGTTTAAATAGATGATAAAATTTAACTTCGCAAATACTGATAAGCATATTATCATTACCAAGGATCAATAATTAAAAATATTAACTTGAAGATAACAAGTTAATTCATTTATAGTTTGAGATGGTTTTGGTGTAAGAAAAACCTCCTTTCCTAAGCTACTTTTGCTTTACTTTTAACACTAACCTGCAGTGCTGCAACTTATACTGTGGTTGTCACACGGTTCATCTGTATGGGTTATATATAAGAACACGATTTTAGACAATTCCGCAGAAGCTTCACTCAATAATAATCGTATGTAGACTCTGAATGTGTGAGTCGAAAACGGAGCACTAGCAGAACCACATGATTGGCGTTCCTGGGAAGGAAACAGGTATAAACACTTCTGTTCGATGTAGAATAAATAGTATAATTACTTAAGTTCATGTAGTTCTTCTTTCTTTATAAACAAACTTACCAGTTTATTTACTAAAATTCTTCCTTTATAAACAAACTTCCAGTTTATTTACTAAAGTTCTTCCTTTATAAACAAACTTACCAGTTTATTTACTAAAGTTCTTCCTTTATAAACAAACTTACCAGTTTATTTACTAAAGTTCTTCCTTTATAAACAAACTTACCAGTTTATTTACTAAAGTTCTCCCTTTATAAACATACTTACCAGTTTATTTACTAAAGTTCTTCCTTTATAAACAAACTTACCAGTTTATTTACTAAAGTTCTTCCTTTATAAACAAACTTACCAGTTTATTTACTAAAGTTCTCCCTTTATAAACATACTTACCAGTTTATTTACTAAAGTTCTTCCTTTATAAACAAACTTCCAGTTTATTTACTAAAGTTCTTCGTTTATAAACAAACTTACCAGTTTATTTACTAAAGTTCTTCCTTTATAAACAAACTTACCAGTTTATTTACTAAAGTTCTTCCTTTATAAACAAACGTACCAGTTTATTTACTAAAGTTCTCCCTTTATAAACAAACTTACCAGTTTATTTACTAAAGTTATTCCTTTATAAACAAACTTACCAGTTTATTTACTAAAGTTCTTCCTTTATAAACAAACTTACCAGTTTATTTACTAAAGTTCTCCCTTTATAAACATACTTACCAGTTTATTTACTAAAGTTCTTCCTTTATAAACAAACTTACCAGTTTATTTACTAAAGTTCTTCCTTTATAAACAAACTTACCAGTTTATTTACTAAAGTTCTCCCTTTATAAACATACTTACCAGTTTATTTACTAAAGTTCTTCCTTTATAAACAAACTTCCAGTTTATTTACTAAAGTTCTTCGTTTATAAACAAACTTACCAGTTTATTTACTAAAGTTCTTCCTTTATAAACAAACTTACCAGTTTATTTACTAAAGTTCTTCCTTTATAAACAAACTTACCAGTTTATTTACTAAAGTTCTTCCTTTATAAACAAACTTACCAGTTTATTTACTAAAGTTCTCCCTTTATAAACATACTTACCAGTTTATTTACTAAAGTTCTTCCTTAATAAACAAACATACCAGTTTATTTACTAAAGTTCTTCCTTAATAAACAAACTTACCAGTTTATTTACTAAAGTTCTTCCTTTATAAACAAACTTACCAGTTTATTTACTAAAGTTCTCCCTTTATAAACATACTTACCAGTTTATTACTAAAGATATTCCTTTATATACAAACTTACCAGTTTATTTACTAAAGTTATTTCTTTATAAACAAACCTACCAGTTTATTTACTAAAGTTCTTCCTTTATAAACAAACTTCCAGTTTATTTACTAAAGTTCTTCCTTTATAAACAAACTTACCAGTTTATTTACTAAAGTTCTTCCTTTATAAACAAACTTACCAGTTTATTTACTAAAGTTCTTCCTTTACAAACAAACTTACCAGTTTATTTACTAAAGTTATTTCTTTATAAACAAACTTACCAGTTTATTTACTAAAGTTCTTCCTTTATAAACAAACTTACCAGTTTATTTACTAAAGTTCTTCCTTTAATAAACAAACTTACCAGTTTATTTTCTAAAGTTCTTCCTTTATAAACAAACTTACCAGTTTATTTACTAAAGTTCTCCCTTTATAAACATACTTACCAGTTTATTTACTAAAGTTCTTCCTTAATAAACAAACTTACCAGTTTATTTACTAAAGTTCTTCCTTAATAAACAAACTTACCAGTTTATTTACTAAAGTTATTCCTTAATAAACAAACTTACCAGTTTATTTACTAAAGTTCTTCCTTTATAAACATACTTACCAGTTTATTTACTAAAGTTCTCCCTTTATAAACATACTTACCAGTTTATTTTCTAAAGTTCTCCCTTTATAAACATACTTACCAGTTTATTTACTAAAGTTCTTCCTTTAATAAACAAACTTACCAGTTTATTTACTAAAGTTCTTCCTTTATAAACAAACTTACCAGTTTATTTACTAAAGTTCTTCCTTTATAAACATACTTACCAGTTTATTTACTAAAGTTCTCCCTTTATAAACATACTTACCAGTTTATTTTCTAAAGTTCTCCCTTTATAAACATACTTACCAGTTTATTTACTAAAGTTCTTCCTTTAATAAACAAACTTACCAGTTTATTTACTAAAGTTCTTCCTTTATAAACATACTTACCAGTTTATTTACTAAAGTTCTCCCTTTATAAACATACTTACCAGTTTATTTTCTAAAGTTCTCCCTTTATAAACATACTTACCAGTTTATTTACTAAAGTTCTTCCTTTAATAAACAAACTTACCAGTTTATTTACTAAAGTTCTTCCTTTATAAACAAACTTACCAGTTTATTTACTAAAGTTCTCCCTTTATAAACATACTTACCAGTTTATTTACTAAAGTTCTTCCTTTATAAACAAACTTCCAGTTTATTTACTAAAGTTCTTCGTTTATAAACAAACTTACCAGTTTATTTACTAAAGTTCTTCCTTTATAAACAAACTTACCAGTTTATTTACTAAAGTTCTTCCTTTATAAACAAACTTACCAGTTTATTTACTAAAGTTCTCCCTTTATAAACAAACTTACCAGTTTATTTACTAAAGTTATTCCTTTATAAACAAACTTACCAGTTTATTTACTAAAGTTCTTCCTTTATAAACAAACTTACCAGTTTATTTACTAAAGTTCTCCCTTTATAAACATACTTACCAGTTTATTTACTAAAGTTCTTCCTTTATAAACAAACTTACCAGTTTATTTACTAAAGTTCTTCCTTTATAAACAAACTTACCAGTTTATTTACTAAAGTTCTCCCTTTATAAACATACTTACCAGTTTATTTACTAAAGTTCTTCCTTTATAAACAAACTTCCAGTTTATTTACTAAAGTTCTTCGTTTATAAACAAACTTACCAGTTTATTTACTAAAGTTCTTCCTTTATAAACAAACTTACCAGTTTATTTACTAAAGTTCTTCCTTTATAAACAAACTTACCAGTTTATTTACTAAAGTTCTTCCTTTATAAACAAACTTACCAGTTTATTTACTAAAGTTCTCCCTTTATAAACATACTTACCAGTTTATTTACTAAAGTTCTTCCTTAATAAACAAACATACCAGTTTATTTACTAAAGTTCTTCCTTAATAAACAAACTTACCAGTTTATTTACTAAAGTTCTTCCTTTATAAACAAACTTACCAGTTTATTTACTAAAGTTCTCCCTTTATAAACATACTTACCAGTTTATTACTAAAGATATTCCTTTATATACAAACTTACCAGTTTATTTACTAAAGTTATTTCTTTATAAACAAACCTACCAGTTTATTTACTAAAGTTCTTCCTTTATAAACAAACTTCCAGTTTATTTACTAAAGTTCTTCCTTTATAAACAAACTTACCAGTTTATTTACTAAAGTTCTTCCTTTATAAACAAACTTACCAGTTTATTTACTAAAGTTCTTCCTTTACAAACAAACTTACCAGTTTATTTACTAAAGTTATTTCTTTATAAACAAACTTACCAGTTTATTTACTAAAGTTCTTCCTTTATAAACAAACTTACCAGTTTATTTACTAAAGTTCTTCCTTTAATAAACAAACTTACCAGTTTATTTTCTAAAGTTCTTCCTTTATAAACAAACTTACCAGTTTATTTACTAAAGTTCTCCCTTTATAAACATACTTACCAGTTTATTTACTAAAGTTCTTCCTTAATAAACAAACTTACCAGTTTATTTACTAAAGTTCTTCCTTAATAAACAAACTTACCAGTTTATTTACTAAAGTTATTCCTTAATAAACAAACTTACCAGTTTATTTACTAAAGTTCTTCCTTTATAAACATACTTACCAGTTTATTTACTAAAGTTCTCCCTTTATAAACATACTTACCAGTTTATTTTCTAAAGTTCTCCCTTTATAAACATACTTACCAGTTTATTTACTAAAGTTCTTCCTTTAATAAACAAACTTACCAGTTTATTTACTAAATTTCTTCCTTTATAAACAAACTTACCAGTTTATTTACTAAAGTTCTCCCTTTATAAACATACTTACCAGTTTATTTTCTAAAGTTCTTCCTTTATAAACAAACTTACCAGTTTATTTTCTAAAGTTCTTCCTTTATAAACAAACTTACCAGTTTATTTTCTAAAGTTCTTCCTTTATAAACAAACTTACCAGTTTATTTTCTAAAGTTCTTCCTTTATAAACAAACTTACCAGTTTATTTTCTAAAGTTCTTCCTTTATAAACAAACTTACCAGTTTATTTTCTAAAGTTCTTCCTTTATAAACAAACTTACCAGTTTATTTTCTAAAGTTCTTCCTTTATAAACAAACTTACCAGTTTATTTTCTAAAGTTCTTCCTTTATAAACAAACTTACCAGTTTATTTTCTAAAGTTCTTCCTTTATAAACAAACTTACCAGTTTATTTTCTAAAGTTCTTCCTTTATAAACAAACTTACCAGTTTATTTTCTAAAGTTCTTCCTTTATAAACAAACTTACCAGTTTATTTTCTAAAGTTCTTCCTTTATAAACAAACTTACCAGTTTATTTTCTAAAGTTCTTCCTTTATAAACAAACTTACCAGTTTATTTACTAAAGTTCTTCCTTTAATAAACAAACTTACCAGTTTATTTACTAAAGTTCTTCCTTTATAAACATACTTACCAGTTTATTTACTAAAGTTCTCCCTTTATAAACATACTTACCAGTTTATTTTCTAAAGTTCTCCCTTTATAAACATACTTACCAGTTTATTTACTAAAGTTCTTCCTTTAATAAACAAACTTACCAGTTTATTTACTAAAGTTCTTCCTTTATAAACAAACTTACCAGTTTATTTACTAAAGTTCTCCCTTTATAAACATACTTACCAGTTTATTTACTAAAGTTCTTCCTTTATAAACAAACTTCCAGTTTATTTACTAAAGTTCTTCGTTTATAAACAAACTTACCAGTTTATTTACTAAAGTTCTTCCTTTATAAACAAACTTACCAGTTTATTTACTAAAGTTCTTCCTTTATAAACAAACTTACCAGTTTATTTACTAAAGTTCTCCCTTTATAAACAAACTTACCAGTTTATTTACTAAAGTTATTCCTTTATAAACAAACTTACCAGTTTATTTACTAAAGTTCTTCCTTTATAAACAAACTTACCAGTTTATTTACTAAAGTTCTCCCTTTATAAACATACTTACCAGTTTATTTACTAAAGTTCTTCCTTTATAAACAAACTTACCAGTTTATTTACTAAAGTTCTTCCTTTATAAACAAACTTACCAGTTTATTTACTAAAGTTCTCCCTTTATAAACATACTTACCAGTTTATTTACTAAAGTTCTTCCTTTATAAACAAACTTCCAGTTTATTTACTAAAGTTCTTCGTTTATAAACAAACTTACCAGTTTATTTACTAAAGTTCTTCCTTTATAAACAAACTTACCAGTTTATTTACTAAAGTTCTTCCTTTATAAACAAACTTACCAGTTTATTTACTAAAGTTCTTCCTTTATAAACAAACTTACCAGTTTATTTACTAAAGTTCTCCCTTTATAAACATACTTACCAGTTTATTTACTAAAGTTCTTCCTTAATAAACAAACATACCAGTTTATTTACTAAAGTTCTTCCTTAATAAACAAACTTACCAGTTTATTTACTAAAGTTCTTCCTTTATAAACAAACTTACCAGTTTATTTACTAAAGTTCTCCCTTTATAAACATACTTACCAGTTTATTACTAAAGATATTCCTTTATATACAAACTTACCAGTTTATTTACTAAAGTTATTTCTTTATAAACAAACCTACCAGTTTATTTACTAAAGTTCTTCCTTTATAAACAAACTTCCAGTTTATTTACTAAAGTTCTTCCTTTATAAACAAACTTACCAGTTTATTTACTAAAGTTCTTCCTTTATAAACAAACTTACCAGTTTATTTACTAAAGTTCTTCCTTTACAAACAAACTTACCAGTTTATTTACTAAAGTTATTTCTTTATAAACAAACTTACCAGTTTATTTACTAAAGTTCTTCCTTTATAAACAAACTTACCAGTTTATTTACTAAAGTTCTTCCTTTAATAAACAAACTTACCAGTTTATTTTCTAAAGTTCTTCCTTTATAAACAAACTTACCAGTTTATTTACTAAAGTTCTCCCTTTATAAACATACTTACCAGTTTATTTACTAAAGTTCTTCCTTAATAAACAAACTTACCAGTTTATTTACTAAAGTTCTTCCTTAATAAACAAACTTACCAGTTTATTTACTAAAGTTATTCCTTAATAAACAAACTTACCAGTTTATTTACTAAAGTTCTTCCTTTATAAACATACTTACCAGTTTATTTACTAAAGTTCTCCCTTTATAAACATACTTACCAGTTTATTTTCTAAAGTTCTCCCTTTATAAACATACTTACCAGTTTATTTACTAAAGTTCTTCCTTTAATAAACAAACTTACCAGTTTATTTACTAAATTTCTTCCTTTATAAACAAACTTACCAGTTTATTTACTAAAGTTCTCCCTTTATAAACATACTTACCAGTTTATTTTCTAAAGTTCTTCCTTTATAAACAAACTTACCAGTTTATTTACTAAAGTTCTTCCTTTACAAACAAACTTACCAGTTTATTTTCTAAAGTTCTTCCTTTATAAACAAACTTACCAGTTTATTTACTAAAGTTCTTCCTTTACAAACAAACTTACCAGTTTATTTTCTAAAGTTCTTCCTTTATAAACATACTTACCAGTTTATTTACTAAAGTTCTCCCTTTATAAACATACTTACCAGTTTATTTTCTAAAGTTCTCCCTTTATAAACATACTTACCAGTTTATTTACTAAAGTTCTTCCTTTAATAAACAAACTTACCAGTTTATTTACTAAATTTCTTCCTTTATAAACAAACTTACCAGTTTATTTACTAAAGTTCTCCCTTTATAAACATACTTACCAGTTTATTTTCTAAAGTTCTTCCTTTATAAACAAACTTACCAGTTTATTTACTAAAGTTCTTCCTTTACAAACAAACTTACCAGTTTATTTTCTAAAGTTCTTCCTTTATAAACAAACTTACCAGTTTATTTACTAAAGTTCTTCCTTTACAAACAAACTTACCAGTTTATTTTCTAAAGTTCTTCCTTTATAAACATACTTACCAGTTTATTTACTAAAGTTCTTCCTTTAATAAACAAACTTACCAGTTTATTTTCTAAAGTTCTTCCTTTATAAATCTCCATCGAATTAGCCTCGCAATTATTTTGAGAATAAAGAGAAAAGTTTTTCCAATTAAGATAAATTCCCCGCGCCATTATTGGGGTGATTATCCAAGTACAATCATAAAAACCATTGCGGGGTTGATTCCTGTGAATTAGATCCGACGCGGAAACCCATCCACTGGGTTTATCTAGTATCTCGAGACATTCCCCTGGGTTAATATCGCTAATACTTTTGTCTTTCTCGTATCTAAAAAATCAAGGAAAATTAGGTGATTAATTCCAAAAACAACTAAAACAGTTGATTAACACTGAATAAATAGTCTAGTAAGACTATTTACATTCGAGTGGCAGGATAGTTACTGTCATTATTTATCGAAAGACGTTCTTTCGATAATTTCGACTTCCAATAATGAAAAGTAATATATATAAATCAATAATTTTTTATTTATTTATATCATTTATAATAAGAAAACACAATTAAGCAACAATTATTCATGAAATATACAGCCATTCAGCTACAGATTGTATCAAACTTATATTGGTTTGGATTATGTTAGGATGAGAGGATATTTAGTTACTGGGCAGTCCAGTCCTGTAACTGAACACGAAAGCAGCAGTTAGGAACCACATCGCATGCAAATAGGACACTTTCGTGGGGCCTTCGCGCAGCACGAGGAACAGTCATAGGTTACAAATTAAAATTGAGCAATTCTATCATAAAATCGGTATTTAAAAAGTTTAACTAAACAGCTGTTAAATCAAAGAAAGGGGGACAGTTCCTCCCCCTTTTTTAAATCTCCACCCCAACACAAAAGCTCAGAGGGTACCAGTACGGTATGTGAGATTGATGGCAGCTGACATTATTACGGCAATTAACATCCAATTAAATAATTAACTACTTTTATCTGGAAAGCCACACATAAATTATACTTAGAATATTTCGAAACTGGCCAAGTATTAACACGACCTATTTCCTGTGCTTCCCCCCCCCGGAACTATACTCCCCAGAGGATACTCCAAAACACATTTAGCTACCGTTACTCCTGGCTAGTAGTTCCTTTAGAAGCAAAATGCCCTTGACCCAATGTGCGGATCGAACCCACGACCTCTGGAGAGACGTGAATTCAATGTAACTACTACGCGAAGGTGGAACTGAAACATTTTACAGATACATGCTGTATGCGAACATACCGTCGGGTATCAGATACGAAATATTCGGATATATGCCATGAATCCCATGAATATACAGTAAACATACGTTCCTGGAACACAATAATGCCACATTGCTCTAACCAACACAATAAACGAAAGTATAAATTGCACAGGTTACGGTTAAATTTTTGACTTGACGAAGCAAAATATCTACATAGTACAGCAAGGCTTTTTGGCTGGGAAGATTCAACCGTCGAACCTGCAAGTCGACACTCGGTTTGGGAAATTTCACAGACGTTGAACAATGCCTCATTTCTTAAATGCATTGTACCCTATACCACAAACTCTTCGCAACATCCTGATGTATGTAGCATCCTGGTGTATAATGTAACTTACAGTCCAAGAGCATATAATCTGGGATCGTCCGGAAACACACTGTGCCAGAACATGGTTCCTTAACGCCATTCTTTCGAGTACACAGCTACTTCTACGTCTCTGTCAATTCGCCCCCTAGCGGCAGAGAGAGGAACTATATAAGCCTGTATTTGTTTAGAAATTCTAATTCAGCAATGCTCATTACTCCTACCAAATTTCAGATGAATCTGATGTTTAGTTCTATAAGTATAGCTACTTCTACGTTTCTGTCAACTCGCCCCTTAGTGGCAGACAGAGGAAATATAGAAGTCTGTTTGTATGTATAATTTCTAAACTTTTGATAGACTACATGTGTACCAAGTTTGGTTTAATTTCGTCCATGATTGACCGACTTATTGGCGTTCAAACATTTCCAACGACGACGACGCGGGCGGCTCACTAATTATACTGCTATGATAAGGCTCACCTGGACTTCGTGGCTCGCCCCACAGGAGGAGCGCGAATTTAAGAGGTGCAGTCACTTGCCCAATAAATATCAGACGAGTCATTTGCCCAATAAAAATTGATCTAAAACTAAAAATAGGTCACTTGCCCAATAAGTTGCTCAAATGATTCTACCAAATTAATTAAGGCCTACAACTCTCCAAACACGTCATTAAATTTAACTTCAAGATATGAATGTCCCAGTAATTGAATCCACTCAAATGTTAAGGATTTTGCAGACACGTTAAGCCCACATTCTACAAACTTCATATTCATACTTCCAAACAATGAAGACATGTTGTTATCGGGGTTCCTTTCAACATTATACCTGCGCTATGGACGCTATTAGTAAAGACTCTTCGCTATTTAAGGAGCTACTATAATAATTAATTTAGCATTGACCTGGGAACTTTTTCCTGCTCCTAAACATTAATTAACATTAACATTTGGATTGTAAATAAATAGATTGTAAAAAAAAACAAAAGGTCTAACGCAACTAAGATTTAATGGCTATCGTCATACTTTGGAGACAGGGGGGGGGGGGGGGGGGACTGGACGCAAAACCCGCCTTGGCGAATTAATATACCGCCTCAATGTTAAATTCTCAATTTAGGGAAAGGAGCAGGTTACAGTGGCACGTTATTTTAACCAAAACAATATACTAAACACAATAGTACAGGTTACAGTTTTATTTTTGAGAGTAATCATCTGTTATTTGCGTCCAATTTTCCCTGGAGAGGGATGAATTTTTATTGATTGCGTCCAGTTTCCCCCCCTATCTGATACTTTGAGATTAAAACAAGGCAAACAAATACTGGGAATGTGAAAAACGGGGGGCTATAATGCTTTATGCTTTATGCTACTATCCTTTAATGCAAAAAATAGGTGCACATTGCGGCCACTCAATAGTGCAGGTATATACACATAGATCAGATCAGGTTTTGCCGAAATTCCAAATGATCCTATTGATAAAATTTGTATTTTAATAAGCATTTAATGATAATTATTAAACGTATTTAAATGTGAAATTGAGTTGCATTTTGGTGCAAGTTACGGTCAACCCTCAATAACTAGATCTGGTATGGTCACTTGCCCAATAGGCCAGATTTCGAATAGGAGACTTGTCCAAAATTTTGAGATTTTGCTTTACTTAATTAAGAACATTAATGGAAAGGAGCAGGTTGCAGTGGCGGTGTTTTCTAACCAAAACAATAAACTATCAATTTATGCTGAGGATCACTATTTTCTGAACTCAATGTGTGCCACTATGTGATTATGTAATGTAGTAGGCCTAGCAACAGGCAGAATACGTAGTGAATGTAAGTTATGGTCTCAAACAAATTATTGTGCTAGTGACTTATTCTGTAAGTCGAGTATTGGGCAAGTTACCTAATGGTAAAGTGTCCTACAAGTGGTATATTGGACAAGTGATAGCGATGAAGCGAGATCGTTTCATTTTCTTATCAATTTACTATGCACTAATTACATACTTCGCATTGTATAGTAAGACGATATACTATCGGGAAAGAACACCTTAGGCTAGACTTACAATAATTACCATTCAACTTCCATTCACCATTCAATCATTTGCAATGGCTACACTCCACCCTCCATAATAATGGCATGGGAGAGCTGTATGATGGAGACGAGCATTATCGTATCCACACTATATCGATTGTTATTCCGTATTTTTCCACTGGCAGTCCATCGACCAAATCGTTATTTATATCATTAAATTTATACCCACAAGGAATGTCCATATAATTATACATAATATACGATACCTAATTATTTATTATATGTATATCAATGCAGAATACATAAGAATTATAGGCCTACCGGTACCAGTTGTAACCAGTTAAGTATCTTTAGTGTAGTGATGTACCGGTATAGGTAATCCAATCAACAAAATTAGAACTCAACGAAAAAAATTTAAAAGCAGAAACTGTTGCAATCAAAGTGTACTAAATTTTCTTCTAGTACATGCAGTAGGTAGGCATACATACATCCGGGTACACAAGTAGGTCTCTACCTATGTACGTACATACAGTAGGTCGGCATACATACATCCGGGTACATGCAGTAGGTCGGCATACATACATACGGGTACACAAGTAGGTCTCTACCTATGTACGTACATGCAGTAGGTCGGCATACATACATCCGGGTACACAAGTAGGTCTCTACCTATGTACGTACATACAGTAGGTCGGCATACATACAACCGGGTACACAAGTAGGTCTCTACTTATGTACGTACATACAGTAGGTCGGCATACATACAACCGGGTACACAAGTAGGTCTCTACCTATGTACGTACATGCAGTAGGTCGGCATACATACATACGGGTACACAAGTAGGTCTCTACCTATGTACGTACATGCAGTAGGTCGGCATACATACATACGGGTACACAAGTAGGTCTCTACCTATGTACGTACATGCAGTAGGTCGGCATACATACATCCGGGTACACAAGTAGGTCTCTACCTATGTACGTACATACAGTAGGTCGGCATACATACATACGGGTACACAAGTAGGTCTCTACCTATGTACGTACATGCAGTAGGTCGGCATACATACATCCGGGTACACAAGTAGGTCTCTACCTATGTACGTACATACAGTAGGCCGGCATACATACATACGGGTACACAAGTAGGTCTCTACCTATGTACGTACATACAGTAGGTCGGCATACATACATCCGGGTACACAAGTAGGTCTCTACCTATGTACGTACATGCAGTAGGTCGGCATCCATACATCCGGGTACATGCAGTAGGTCGGCATACATACATCCGGGTACACAAGTAGGTCTCTACCTATGTACGTACATGCAGTAGGTCGGCATACATACATCCGGGTACACAAGTAGGTCTCTACCTATGTACGTACATGCAGTAGGTCGGCATACATACATGCGGGTACACAAGTAGGTCTCTACCTATGTACGTACATACAGTAGGTCGGCATACATACATCCGGGTACACAAGTAGGTCTCTACCTATGTACGTACATGCAGTAGGTCGGCATACATACATACGGGTACACAAGTAGGTCTCTACCTATGTACGTACATGCAGTAGGTCGGCATACATACATCCGGGTACACAAGTAGGTCTCTACCTATGTACGTACATGCAGTAGGTCGGCATACATACATCCGGGTACACAAGTAGGTCTCTACCTATGTACGTACATGCAGTAGGTCGGCATACATACATACGGGTACACAAGTAGGTCTCTACCTATGTACGTACATGCAGTAGGTCGGCATACATACATACGGGTACACAAGTAGGTCTCTACCTATGTACGTACATGCAGTAGGTCGGCATACATACATACGGGTACACAAGTAGGTCTCTACCTATGTACGTACATGCAGTAGGTCGGCATACATACATACGGGTACACAAGTAGGTCTCTACCTATGTACGTACATGCAGTAGGTCGGCATACATACATACGGGTACACAAGTAGGTCTCTACCTATGTACGTACATGCAGTAGGTCGGCATACATACATACGGGTACACAAGTAGGTCTCTACCTATGTACGTACATGCAGTAGGTCGGCATACATACATCCGGGTACACAAGTAGGTCTCTACCTATGTACGTACATGCAGTAGGTCGGCATACATACATCCGGGTACACAAGTAGGTCTCTACCTATGTACGTACATGCAGTAGGTCGGCATACATACATACGGGTACACAAGTAGGTCTCTACCTATGTACGTACATGCAGTAGGTCGGCATACATACATACGGGTACACAAGTAGGTCTCTACCTATGTACGTACATGCAGTAGGTCGGCATACATACATACGGGTACACAAGTAGGTCTCTACCTATGTACGTACATGCAGTAGGTCGGCATACATACATCCGGGTACACAAGTAGGTCTCTACCTATGTACGTACATGCAGTAGGTCGGCATACATACATACGGGTACACAAGTAGGTCTCTACCTATGTACGTACATGCAGTAGGTCGGCATACATACATACGGGTACACAAGTAGGTCTCTACCTATGTACGTACATACAGTAGGTCGGCATACATACATCCGGGTACACAAGTAGGTCTCTACCTATGTACGTACATGCAGTAGGTCGGCATACATACATACGGGTACACAAGTAGGTCTCTACCTATGTACGTACATGCAGTAGGTCGGCATACATACATCCGGGTACACAAGTAGGTCTCTACCTATGTACGTACATGCAGTAGGTCGGCATACATACATCCGGGTACACAAGTAGGTCTCTACCTATGTACGTACATGCAGTAGGTCGGCATACATACATACGGGTACACAAGTAGGTCTCTACCTATGTACGTACATGCAGTAGGTCGGCATACATACATACGGGTACACAAGTAGGTCTCTACCTATGTACGTACATGCAGTAGGTCGGCATCCATACATCCGGGTACATGCAGTAGGTCGGCATACATACATACGGGTACACAAGTAGGTCTCTACCTATGTACGTACATGCAGTAGGTCGGCATACATACATCCGGGTACACAAGTAGGTCTCTACCTATGTACGTACATACAGTAGGTCGGCATACATACAACCGGGTACACAAGTAGGTCTCTACTTATGTACGTACATACAGTAGGTCGGCATACATACAACCGGGTACACAAGTAGGTCTCTACCTATGTACGTACATGCAGTAGGTCGGCATACATACATACGGGTACACAAGTAGGTCTCTACCTATGTACGTACATGCAGTAGGTCGGCATACATACATACGGGTACACAAGTAGGTCTCTACCTATGTACGTACATGCAGTAGGTCGGCATACATACATCCGGGTACACAAGTAGGTCTCTACCTATGTACGTACATACAGTAGGTCGGCATACATACATACGGGTACACAAGTAGGTCTCTACCTATGTACGTACATGCAGTAGGTCGGCATACATACATCCGGGTACACAAGTAGGTCTCTACCTATGTACGTACATACAGTAGGTCGGCATACATACATACGGGTACACAAGTAGGTCTCTACCTATGTACGTACATACAGTAGGTCGGCATACATACATCCGGGTACACAAGTAGGTCTCTACCTATGTACGTACATGCAGTAGGTCGGCATCCATACATCCGGGTACATGCAGTAGGTCGGCATACATACATCCGGGTACACAAGTAGGTCTCTACCTATGTACGTACATGCAGTAGGTCGGCATACATACATCCGGGTACACAAGTAGGTCTCTACCTATGTACGTACATGCAGTAGGTCGGCATACATACATACGGGTACACAAGTAGGTCTCGACCTATGTACGTACATACAGTAGGTCGGCATACATACATCCGGGTACACAAGTAGGTCTCTACCTATGTACGTACATGCAGTAGGTCGGCATACATACATCCGGGTACACAAGTAGGTCTCTACCTATGTACGTACATGCAGTAGGTCGGCATACATACATCCGGGTACACAAGTAGGTCTCTACCTATGTACGTACATGCAGTAGGTCGGCATACATACATCCGGGTACACAAGTAGGTCTCTACCTATGTACGTACATACAGTAGGTCGGCATACATACATCCGGGTACACAAGTAGGTCTCTACCTATGTACGTACATACAGTAGGTCGGCATACATACATCCGGGTACACAAGTAGGTCTCTACCTATGTACGTACATACAGTAGGTCGGCATACATACATCCGGGTACACAAGTAGGTCTCTACCTATGTACGTACATACAGTAGGTCGGCATACATACATCCGGGTTCACAAGTAGGTCTCTACCTATGTACGTACATACAGTAGGTCGGCATACATACATCCGGGTACACAAGTAGGTCTCTACCTATGTACGTACATACATATACACTGATGCATTACACAGTGCATAACCAGAAACAAGACCGTTTATGGCACAGTAAAGTATGTAGTTTCTATAGTTACTGTATTTACTATAGCTACAGTAAAGTCCGTAGTTTCGTGACTTACTTGAAGACCGCCTGGAACCCTCTTCCTTGAAGAAGACTGTCGCTATGGAAACGTAACCATAACCCCCGACCGGAAGATTTCAGAAAATCCGGTGGATTTTTGTTATCACAAAACTTCCCGACCAGAGGAGAATAACCAAAAGCACCGTCTCTGCAATAAATATTATTGATTGGAAATAAATATTAAGGAATACTATTATAAAGAAAACGAATAATATTGTAATTTCAGGTCTGGAAGGTTGAGGAAATTATTTAATGTATGTATATAAATTATTATTCCTATTTAACTTCGGTTTGTTTTTTTCGGTTTGTTTACTTAATAGCATCTCTAATCTCTTTGTAGACGATGTAGCGACAACAATAGTTCCACATCTGAGGGAACGCACTTCCAGCGCTCACCCACCCATTAATCGACATCATACAGAGAATGCTAATGTTCCAAGGTTGAAATATTCCTTCGGTAACACAATGAAAGTTATAACTATTTATTGAAAGTTACTGATATACTGAATGCTAAACAGTTAGTAAAACATCAATAGAGACATCCACTCCCGCTGCTAAGGACAATAATAAATTATTGTTTTTTTTTATATCGAAAAAATATAAACCAAAATACGTAGCGTGTAGAACAAGCCGAACATGTACCGGTACATGTTAGTTGGTTAATGGGAGTGGCCGCATTATTCCCGCTGTCTGATGTAGCGAAATTGCAGATCGGTTTGGACTTTCGACGCAATACAAATTCATCCCTCTCCAGGGGAAATTCGACGCAAATAACAGCTGATTATTCTCAAAAATAAAACTGTAACTCTATTGCAAATCTATTGTGCTTAGCTTATTGTTTTGGTTAAAATAACGTGCCACTGTAAACTGCTCCTTTCCCTAAATTGAGATTTTAACATTGAGGCGGTATATTAATTTGCCAAGATTTTTGGTGAAAACAGGTCTACTTTATGGCAGCCCGTTTTCATTCCGTAAATCCTTTCTCTTTTGTGTCGAATTTTATCGATCCGTCATGGATGAAAGAGCGGGTGTAGCTATGTTACCGCCCACTTGTCGGATCGAAACTGGGGCCCCTGATTATCAGCTCTAAACTAAACCAAACGTACAGTATGTTAATTAACTTATGTTATGTTAACAATATTAAAAGAAGTTCAAATGGAATTAGGCAAGTCTCCCTTAATTTAGTTAACATTACTTACAATCGTTTAAACATGTCAGCATATAAAAATATGCCATATGTAGAGTATGTCGCCAGTCCAATACCTTAAGGTATAAACACGTATAAAATTAATAAACGGCTTAATACAATGGATATATTATTGTACATCATGTTTTATTTCTATTCGATTAATGGCTGCCATGAGATATTTTCATTTTTCCGTAAACTTTTTCGTTGAACCAAGAACAGTATCTAATACATATCAAGTAGATTAATTTGCGAAACAGACAGCATTTATAGTGCAATAACTGTGAGGATTATTAAACAGCTCAAGTACATTGGGAGTAATATATCAAAAGTTAATTAATCCGAGAAATGGTGTTAATTGGTAAATACGTAATATTATTTAAAACTATTTACATCATCGTGTGAAAAGAAGCACTTTTCAGCGTTATGACCTGAGTTTATTTATGTACCGAGCGAGCGCAGCGAGGGAGGTTAACATAAATATGCAAGGGTAATAAACGCTGAATAGTGCCATTTTCACACAATGGTGTACCGGTGGGTAATTTAGTTACGTTATGCCGACTTATCAACGCTTAATGATAATTTATCAGTTTTAAATTTGCAATGTGAGTATTGAGAGATTCATTCAACTAAACTGTAGTCACTTCAACATACTGTACGATAAACAATCGTACACTTAGCACACAAAAGGTTTTCATCATCCACGCTGGAGCAATGGAGAATACAGAGAAGATTCTAAAAGATTGAAGAGACTCTAGAAGATTACTGTTACTAAGTTAATGATTACTTTGCAGCGTTACCGTCCTATAGGGTGCAATGCAGCTAAATGGTAGGCCTACTTTGCTTCGTTACGAGGATATCACCAGAAGACCGATAATTTTAATTTGACAATTGGGATCGAACTGGTGACCTCTGGGTTGGAAGTCTGACGCTCTAACCATTCAGCTAGCAGCGGTTCAGGTAAAAGATATACCTGGAAATACTAACTGATACCTTGTGTGTCCGCAATTTACCCCCTCATGTCTGTTACTGTTAGAGGGTATAAAATAATCATTGTGGCCGTGATGAATAAGATGGACCTACGAATGATAACTAAGATGAATTACTGACCACTATAAACATATCCGTAATGTCACCAACCTGATCTCTAGGTAGTCGTATGCGCAATGTACCGAATCCTCAACCTGGAAGGCGACACGGAACTCCAACAGCACCCGGTACCCGGTTTCAGCTATTATTATGTACTCGCAGTCCAAGTCTGGGGTGTAATCCCCGGCGGGAAAGTTTGGGGTTGCTAGGAGACCACCGTCGGTCGTGTGAATCAATGCCGAGCAGTTGGATGGTCCGTAACCACGGGCTTCGGCAAACCCTCGTGACTCGTATGTAGTCATTGAAGCCATGGAAACCCTTGTTACCATGATGACAATAAGCAACAAAGTACGAATTACTAGGACTTTATCAATTCCTGAATTATAAATCTTCGAGTGTGGGCCTATCATTATAGAATTAGCCACAGTATATTATATATCTGTTATAAAAATATTAGGTTTCTTGAATTATAATATGGAGTACCGGTAAGTCAAAACCTAAAGTTATACCTTGGAAGGTAAACAATTGCAAGATTTGTTCTAATCACATCAAGATATATCACAGAATTGGTAGAATCGGTCCTGCGGAAAATAAAAATTGATTTAAAAAATAGGGAAAAAAAAATAATAAAATAGTTTCCACATATAAACCGCCAATGATATACTGCAATGCGTTATAGAATAATTTTAATTAATGTACATTAAAGATGACATGTACATTTATTGTACAATAATAAGCTCGCTGCTTTAAAAATTCATTCCTCTCCAGGGGAAATTCGACGCAAATAACAGCTGATTACTCTCAAAAATAAACCGGTAACCTGTTCTATTGTGTTTAGTTTATTGTTTTGGTTAAAATAAAGTCCCACTGTAACCTGCTCTTTTCCCAAAATTGAGAATTTAACATTGAGACGGGAAATTAATTCGCCAAGGCGGGTTTTGCGTCCAGTTCCCCCCCCCCCCCCCCCGTCTCTGTATATGTTATGATGATAGATGATACTGTATGTCAGCATTGTTCCTGGAAATAATAATTATGTAAGCTCATCACAGATTGACTCACCGTCACTGCTCGCTGCATGGGAACTAGAGAACTACTGTAAGTAGGCTTAGAAATAGAAGAATAGACGTAGGCAAGAAATCAGAGATGCATCAGAAACAGCTACTCTACTGGGAATCGCATTATCTGGTTGTTTAGCTACCGGTATATTAATTGGGCTGCCGTAGTTTTTTATGTCTTTGTTAACATTTACTTTCTCTAGGACCAGGTGTAAGCTGCTGCTAAATCACTCAAGCATTATATGTATATTAGGATCGTCGCACATACATTATGCAGTGCATCTTGTGTTGTTACCGTAGGACTACAACACATCGCACTGATGGTTGAAAATAAGAAGACAGCCACAAATTAAGAGAAATTACTTTCTTTAAAACATTCCTGTAGAACATCATACTGTTAAGTATTTAGATCCATAGACAGACATAATCATTGTGGGGGGGGGGGGGGGGGGGGGGGGGTTGGAAATTGTACCGAGTAGAATGTTGAATTTTACTGATTTTTACCGAAGGATCACATTTGACTAATACTAATTTCGTCACATGTGAAGAAAAGAAAGCTCTACTGTATATTGGAGTTAATTTAAGTTAAGTTACTGTAAGTTAATATTTAACTTAATGATATACCTGTCAGCCAGTCTGTCTTATTATACCACAGTCCTCAATCGAGTCGATTATCATATCGATACAGCGCGGTGCTGTGACATATTATTTGGTTTATTTTAATCCTTTCATTTTGGGAATATTAATTGATTTCTTCGCTGTTAAAAAATTTCCCGTCTTCGCAGACTCAAACAGGCTCAAACAGAGCTCACAGGCTCAAACTACAGTATACCAACGTTACCAACTTGGCTCAAAATATTGGGGGGTGAGGGGCGGGGGGGGGGGGGGGGGGGGGGTGTCGCACTACCCTATGGGATGGTCCCTGTGAGACATGTTATTCTAACCAAAACAATAAATTTAATTCATTAGCACAGGTTACGATTTAATATTTTGCTTGAAAATCAAGCTTGTATTAATTATTATTTCAATTGTATCAATTATTATGTAAATCTGCTTGTATTTTTGACGATTTTCCCCTCCCTCCGGGAGGGTTGAATTTTGATTGCGTCAAGAGTCTGCCCACCGTGTATTTCAATATTAGATCCAAATAAAAAATGTTTATGAATTATTTCACTATAAGGTAGCATTTGTAGTTTAACTTTAGCGTAAAAACTTTTGAAAATCCGACGTATTTTGATTAAATTACAGTAATGTAATATGCCTATTCATATTTGTACACATAAAACCCTTAGGTACTCTCGTGGCGTAGTGGTCAGATGGTTAACATTACGTAGGTTACGAGTTCGAATCCCAGTCGGGAAATTTGTATTTTGGGGCCATTTATTTTCGTGTGGTGCTAATTGGTAGGCCAATGAGAAGCGTACAACGTAGCGAATAATGAGCCAGGCCAATCATAGGGCATAAATTATCTTATTGCTCAAATGTGAGGCAGTGGAAAATTCTGTTAGGATTCCATGTCCCAGATTTAGTGTAAGGGCCGGACTGCGTTGAACGATGAGCTGGGCCAATCATAGGGCACGACGCACTTCATTGCTCGATTGTGAAGCTGTGGAAATTTCTGTTTAGTTTCCATGTGCAATTTCTAGTATAAAAGGCCGGTTTGCCTTCGGTTATCACACACTCTTACTTCTACCCTTCTTAGAATTGTGTTACATATCTCATGTTGTTATCATTCTGATATCGCTTATTCTTGTAAAATTAGTTTATTCGGTTTCTTGTTGAAACTTCGTTTGATAAATCCCTTTGTAAAACTGTAAATATACTGCAATTTCCTGACATGTTTTCTTTTGGTCCGACTTCGGGACAGCCGAACACCAGGGAGATGGCAGCCTAGACCGTTAGGCCGTAAGCAACGCAGGGAAGGGATGTCCACAACACGCTAGCGCCCACATTGGATTGACCGCGCACCCCCTTTGCCCCTTCGAAATGCTCAACTTGCCATGCAGCGCCCGCTTTGTGAGAAAGGTAAGACTTTGTTCGACGCCCTTGCCCGCCGTAAGACCTATAGATCAGGGTAAGCGTGACACCGCACTGGACGCCGCAAATTTAGGATCAAATAATTATATCCAGACACCCCCCTTCTTGTCAGTCCTACGAATCCCTGGGTTAACCTGTACTTCCTACAGGTGCGAACTATTGCCATTCGTCAGTACGCGAGTACACATTAGGTACGGACAGCATACGTTCCATAATTTAGTGATTCATAGCACTGACTGTTTGGTACCGGTTCGCTTTGTAGAACGTACATTAGTACCCCCCCCCCCCCCCCTTGTCTGGAGTTAGCTATTTGATCAGGCAAGGAGCATTTCTGCTACCGGCACACTGCTTGGCCTAGGGAGGTTTATTAATATCCTACCGCGCCTTGCCACGTACTGATAGGTATTGCTGCTAACTACCGCAGCAACAAAATTCTAGAATTAAATTAGTATACCAGATCAGCTAACGTACGGTAGCGATTAACCCCTATTCTTATCTTACAACCAGAATCTGGTATTAGTGCCGATCACGGGTGTAGTTACTAACACTGTGGTTGCCCATTGGGTTGTGGATAGGAAGGAGAGAGCTTTGACGTCATTCGTGAGTATAAAGTTCTACAAACGCGACTAGTTTATTTTAGTAGCTAGCGCACGGTATCATTTTAGTCAGAAAATCACTAAAACCTAGTAAAAGGAATTACCCGAAATTGTTTTATTTGTAACACACCCACACACACACGCCCTAAAACATACCGCCCTTAAAGTTCTACTAGCTATAGCGTACTATACATTACGTTAGGAGGAAATTATTTGTATTTGTAAAATTAGGATCTGATTTAGTTGCGGCAATAAGGAGTATTTCACTTTCGTTATTAAACTGTTGTTTGTCTGGACAACGGTATTGTTACATTTAGGCCTGACCCTTTAGACTGATTTCGTACAGGGGGATCAGTTATTGTTACATTTAGGTACGACCCCTTTTCGACTGATTTAGGACTGTCAGTGTTGTTACGCTAGGTCTGTTAACCCACTAGCTCGTATATAAACCATATAAATCACACCGCGGCAAGTTACTGTATTTAGGACTGTCAGTGATAGTTAGGATTCGCTGCGCGGGGATTGTTTTCCCGTGAGTTTGGTCTGTTACTGTAACTGTACATCTGCCTCACCGGTTAGAGGACAGGTATCCTTCTGTCTAGTACGTAGGCATTAGACCCGCTCACGTACATAGAATAGATACAAGGCTCTGTTCCTCGCCAGTAGTCGTTTGTGTACTATATCTGTTTGTTTAGATATCCTGGACTGGGATTTGTTTTCAGATACTGTACAAGCCCGTATACATTACTAGAGTCTCATAGTAAGATACATCGTTACTAGGATCTGGTAAGCGGTATACTACTGGACCCTTACAATGTTTATATTTATTTAGGTTTAATTTTGGTTAAAGCTTTTATTGTCATGAATTAATAAAACAGTACTAATCGTAATACAAAAATAACTAGAGTAGGGGCCAATAGGCATAAAAATTTATTAAGAACAAAAACTTATAAACGAAAATTAAATCCGTGGCAAAATTTGGAAAGATTTCTTATTACATCGAATTGACTATATATTTTGTATCCTGAACTTTGGGATTTTGTATTCATACCAATAATACAGTGTCGTTGGCAAACCTGCCACAATAACCCACATTATAATTCTCATTAGTTTCCCATTTGCAATTATTTTTTTATTTATATTGATTTACTGTTTATGTCTGGCGGCCCAGCTCCCCCTCCCACCCAGCTCCCCCTCCCCATCCCCACCCAGCTTCTTCCCACGTGTTAAAATGATTCATTTAACATCTTTATTTGATGGGGTTAATCTAGATAACAAATTCCTATAAACTTCCACAAATAATATAAATGACTGGCAGATAGCTGTTACAGTCTAGGCCTACCTGCCGGAATCCATTTGAAGTTTCTACATTTTCTAGTCTATAATAGTTCTACATTGCTCTGCTAATGTTGTCTGCTGGGGCAAGAAAGATAGGGGCGAGCCACGAGGTAAGCTAATCCAAAACCCCTGAGATTCTAGATTGTGTATCCGTCTGTCTGTCAGTCTGTCTGTTATATTTTGTCTGACAGACGAACACAAAGCAATTATAATTGAATATTGACACGAGAAATACAATCACCGACCAGTAAATCGCTTTTAAGTGGTATTCCTCATTATGTTTTTAATATAGTTTAAATTATCCCTTTTGTTTAATTTTACAATTGAAATCTTAGAAGACCATTATCTTAAAATTTAAGCGTTTTTATTTTTTACTCAAGGTGATGTTTCTCTGGAACCACTGCACCAAATTGCATGAAACTTTCAGGATATGTACTTATACTATTCGCTCAAAGATGGAATCACTCTCAGACTAGACATGTTGGTTAGAAATTACAAAAGAAACACAAAAAACAGCCAAAATACTTGTATTTTCCACTATTTAAAAATAACATTTTGTAATTTAAAATAATTTTGGTTCCACGTGGTGAAGACACGTGACTAAATTAATTCTGTTGAACCAATTTCCAGTAGAGGAACTAGTACTAAGTCAGGTCAATACATTAGTAAAATGTATTGACAAAAAGTTCCATTCCAGCATTTCCAGAGTACGACAACGGTACCATGGGATGTCTGTACTCAGTACCGGTACTGCTCACTGCTGTTGCTGTATGTGGTCATCATCAATAGGCACACCGGTCAAGCCGGTTTATAATAAATAAAATTAAGACATTATAAAAATAAGTATACATTTCACATATAACACCAAACCGTCCAGCCTATAAAATTTAGACATCATAAAAATAAGTATACATTTCACATATAACACCAAAATGGACGTCGGTCAATATATATATTATCCTATTACTCAGGGTTAATTGTATACGATCGAGATTCCGTCGGGTGGTGCAACATGCAACCCGTTAATAAGTGGGCCATAAGTCAACATTCCTACGAACTTTTACAGCTATTAATGAGTGTCATACGGGACGAGTATTCTAGAGGTACGTTGGATCGGTATCAGTTAATTCCAAAGAACTGTAGGATCCTTCGTTTTTTAGCAGCAAATGAGGTGTTTTTCAATGCGTAGCAGTCACGGAGAAATTGCGCCGTGAGTATATCAGCTCGTGGGGGTGGTCCTATGTCAATCCTCGTTAAGATGTTGGGTGTGGAATATTTGTATGTGAGCAGGGAGTATAGTCTTGGGAGTTGAAATTCGTGTTTAGCCTTATTGTATCCACTGGAAACCCCACAAAATTGTTTCTTATGATTCAGGTTCGACAAGGCACGGAAGGATCCTTGCAGAGTAACACTGGGACATGTGGCGTATCGGAGAGCCATTGCAGTGCATTCCTTAAAAGCCATGACTGAGATTGGTTTGCATCCAGTACTGTAAGTGTATAGAGGACGCAGTTAGAAACGTAGGAGCCTGTGTGAATGAGCCCTCTTAGTGATTTGCGGTAGTAGGAGTCAAGGCTATCAATTTCAGATGAGGATAATGCACCGATATTGAATCGCGTGCTATATATTATAGAAGGTAACGCTACAGACTTCCATAGTTTAAAGGTTGTCTCCACGTTCAACCATCTAGTGGTCCAGCCGTTGTTATGAAAAAAGTGGGACATGGATGCGATGGATTTCACGCAGTCTGTGTACACAGTTTTTCGGTTAGATATTTTGAACCCAAGGAAGGTTAGAGTGTTTGATTCGGTTATCGTGTTCCCAGCATTGACAAGGGGGTAGGTCTCAGTCTTAGTTAAGTGTGTTCTTCCCCAACACATCCATTTAGATTTACTGTGTTCAATCTCTAGGTTAAGTTGTGCACACTGGTCGGTCACGATAGCCGCCATTCGTTGTATGTCCTTAAACGAAGTGCTTAAAATTAGGAAGTCGTCGGCGTATGCTAGAGCTCCCAACCAAACATCATTTATCTTACAGCCTAAATTAGCAGTTTGAAGCGATCCGACAATGGAGGATGTGTAAAAGTTGAAGAACCAACCAGATAGTAGTGACCCCTGTTTAACCCCCCTGAGTACTCTGATACATTCGCTATCTGAGTCAATAAAGGTGCCGAACTTCAGATAGACTTCGCTGATGGAGTAATAGTGCATGAGCGTCATCAGTATGTGAGGGTTCAGGATTTTTTCAAGTTTATTAAAAAGAAGTGAGTGATTGACATTGTCGAATGCTGATGCTAGATCGAGTTGTAGCACATACACAGGTGAGCCGCTACTCTTGTAGTGTTGCAGACATTCTAGGACTGTTCCAATCACCAGGTCCGTCCCGATTTTCTGCTGGTAGGCGACCTGATTGGGATGTTGTTTACAGTCTGTGTCGATGAGTTCAGAAATTACAATTTGTTCGAACACTTTTGCTAAAAGACAAATTATGGACACAGGCCGATACGAGTTTGGATCGGCGTGGCTACGCCGTTTTCCCTTGTACACACTTGCGACAATCGTCTTACCGAAGTCAGTGGGGACCTTGTGTAATCGAAAGCACGAGTTGATGATAATGGTAATGAGAGGGCAGATGGCGTCAGGGTTGACATGCAGAATATGTTCTACTTGTATAGATGCGTAATCAGGTGATTTGCTTGTAGCGAGTGATGCAATCGCTCATCTCACTGTAAGGGGTGAGATTGGCGGTGATACAGACCCACTGGACTGGTTGTATAAGCGCGATGACAATTGTTCCATATTCTGTTCATAGTTGCAGGGAGTGGTGAACTTCTTTGTGTAATGTTGTCGGAGCTTGGTTTGCATGGACAGTGGGATTGTGTTCTTGCTGCTGGGTTTGAACCGTTTCCAAAATGTGCGTTGGTTGTTACGGGAATACGCCCAGCTGTTTGCTTTATTGGCAACAACATTCTTGGACAACCAGTTTTTCAGACGCCGTGTGTTACGTTTCGATTCCTTGAACTCATTATGAATAGGATCATCTTGTGTTTTACCGCGCTGCTGCCACATAGTGTATAGGTCCTTTGTCAGTCTGATACGCTGTGTAAGCAGCAATGACCTAATCCGTAGGTTGTGGGATAGGTCGTAGGGTAGGCCTAGCTTTCTAGGATGGTTGTCAGTCTGTCAGTATGGTACTGCTACTGCATTATTTGAGTATTGGTACGTGCGGTAGGGTAGGGAGTCCTGCAATTGCCTGAGTGATGTCTGAATTGCGATATCACGACTATTCAGCCATATCATATAACAGTACGATACCTTAATCTTATTAAACATATGTTTTACAGTACGGTACCGGTACTGTTACAGTGGTACATAGTAAAGTTACAGGCACCGTCTTCAGGTCATTGGCACCACCCACCAATCGGCTCGGCAACGGCAACCATGCAGCCGCGGAAGTTTTGAAATTATACGGACTTAAGACTGACTGACATATTGTGAGGTTGTACCAGCTGACCTTTATTCCATGTTCTGGTATCCACTACTGCACTAGGTACCCCAACAGCCCAATACTGCAATACCCAGCAACGTTTTGGAATTGTACCGGTACTCAAACAACTCGCCATCAAGGCCACCACCTCTGTCTGTCGCAGTGTCATTGGCGACCTCGACTTTTGGTATCGCTACTGCACTAGCGCTACGGGCAAACTGGACTAACCGATGAGCGAGACCAGAGGACTGAAGAATGCATTGAATTTTTTGAGTAGTTTGACTGTGGACTTCTATGACATCGATGCCAAGCTGCCAATGCGAAAGTTTTTTTTAAAGTAAAAGTTTGGTTACATTTTCTTAATTATTTATTTAAATTTCTTAAGTACCGATATTTGGAATTGCTCAATTTTAATCAGTATCTAATAACTGAGCCTCGTCCTGCGCGATGGCCCCACGAAGGTGTGTAAGTCTGTCCACTGAAATTGTCCATAATGAAATTCATTGTCTGGTTGTGAACTCTATATATCGCATTTAAATAATTCACTGAGCACAATATATATTTTGTTTTATATCTTACTAGAAATTATTACAAAAATTGAACAATGTCAAAAAATTGGCATTTCAATATTTCTAACAATTTCTCATTTTTTTGTTTTCAACGTTCAATTTACGGAAGCAGTTGTAGGGTAATTAAAAAATTTATGCTTAGATTATACTGCATTTCAAGATATCTCGCTTAAATAATTATACGAGCCTGAATAAGATATCCAATCTAATCTATCAGGCCTCTCTCTAAACCTTAAAAAATCAGGCATCTGTTACTGGTATTCCGCCGGTGTTACAAATGGGAGAATTAAATGATGGATAGATAATTAAGCATCGCTAGCCCCGCGTCAGACACTACGCAGAGTGCATACTAGAGTGCTCATTTATAAGTTGTGTTGCTAATAAATTTACAAGCGCGTAATGTGGGGCGAGCGACTAAAGTAAGCGAGCTTAGCATACAGGTACCACTAACTCAATCGGTGTGTCTGTTGCTCTGTTGTTCTGTTGCTCTGTTGATCTGTTGTGTCCAATTTTAAACGTTAATAACTCAGCCAAATCTCGATAAAATATATCCAAACTTGATACATACATGTGTAGTCTGGCAAAAGTTTAGAAATTTTCAAAGTTGAATTTGCGTGGGGGCTTCGTGCAGCATCTGTGTAACTGTCTTGCAGTTATAATAAATTTATTTACCCAAAAATTATTAGGCTTGGCATCAGCTGGTTGCTAGGAGACTGCAGGATATATCAGGTGGGTTTGAAATTCAGCAATACCGGTACAATGCGGTGGATGCTAAAATGCACAACGAGCAACAATGACCAACAACGAGCAACAACGAGCAACAACGAGCAACAACGAGCAACAATGAGCAACAACGAGCAACAATGAGCAACAATGAGCAACAACGAGCAACCATGAACAACAATGAGCAATAATAAAGTACAACAACGAGTAACAATGAGCAACAATGACCAACAATGAGGAACAATGATCAACAATGAGCAACAACGAGCAACAATGAGCAATAATAAAGTACAACAATGAGCAACAACGAGCAACAATGAGCAACAACGAGCAACAATGAGCAATAATAAAGTACAACAATGAGCAACAATGACCAACAACGAGCAACAATGACCAACAATGAGCAACAATGAGCAACAACGAGCAACGACGGGCCACAATGAGCAACAACGAGCAAATATGAGCAAAAATAAAGTACAACAACGAGCAACAATGAGCAACAACGAGCAACAATGAGCAACAACGAGCAACAATGAGCAATAATAAAGTACAACAATGAGCAACAATGACCAACAACGAGCAACAATGAGCAATAATAAAGTACAACAATGAGCAACAATGACCAACAACGAGCAACAATGACCAACAATGAGCAACAATGAGCAACGACGAGCAACAATGAGAAACAACGAGCAACTATGAGCAATAATAAAGTACAACAACGAGCAACAATGAGCAACAATGAGCAACAACGAGCAACAATGAGCAACAACGAGCAACAACGAGCAACAATGAGCAACAACGAGCAATAATAAAGTACAACAACGAGAAAAAATGATAAGCAACAATGAGCAAAAATAATAAAGTGATAAAAAATAACTACAATAAGTAGCAGTAACTACAATAACAGTAACTATAATAAAGTAACTAGAGTACACCACTAACCAGATTACACAGATACATTCATTATACTCATGCAGTATAATGTATCCCAGTAATCCCGAATATATACATAGGATATGATAAATAAATTCCCAACTATGAACATAATAAAAAATGCTTCCCTACCCGCAATGTCATCAAGATGGTGCACAATACTGGGACCGGTAGGCCTACAAATATTTATCAGTTTACCTGATTTCAGTCTATCTGTCTTGATCTGTTCGGGTAGTGTCGTTGAAACTTACCTCAACCTATTATTTGGTTCTGACTGTCTGATGTACGGAACTGTGAAGTGTGAACTGGTTTTCGTATTATTATTTTGTATTTTATACAGTTGGACAGTGACCTGATTGCCTGGCAGTCCTGAAGTCTGCCTAGCGTTCTATATTACAGACTACTGTATAGCTTGTGGGATGGGGTAGGCCAAGTCTATTTTGTATTTGATTTGTTATTTACTTTAGGTCTATTAAATTTTTATTTATATGTTGAAGCTTTATATTTGATTTATATTTTACTTGTGTATTATTGACCGGACCCTTATTACCTGAGCTTTTTGTGACCGGAACCATAATCTTGTAACATGTCTTAACTTTCGTTTATTGTTTTGGTTCCCACCAACGCCAACACCTGAACACGCCTCTGTAACCCGGTCCTTTAATAATCTGATGCCTGCTCCTTTCTGCCTTTAAATGGCAATGGGTCCGGTCAACGGCTTCTGTCAATTTAGCAAAAGGTCTGTTCAGTAGACTTTGCCCAGTTATTTTTTAGTACAAAATTTAGTACAGTCTGACAGTAGTATTCTGTACCTATTACATTTGTAGGTACCCGAATCGTGACTGTGCCAATGTTAGAATTAGAACCTACGCCTCAAACGACAGACTTACAGTACCAACGTCGAAATGACTTCCCCTGGATCCACATGGAGTCCAGTTCCTCCTTTGACTCGTATTGGCAACTTGGAAGAACCTGGAAGTCAAGTAGTCAACTACACCCATTGTCTAAAACATCTAAAATGATACTTTTGATAGGCCCGATTATCTAAAATGATGTACATAGTTTACGAATGCTATTAATATATATATATTAATATATAATTAATTAATATTGTAATTACAAATAATTAATATAATTAATATCAAGTACATTATTGTAACTTACTATTTCTAAATTGTTGCTCATTGTTGGTCGTTGTTGCTCATTGTTGTACTTTATTATTGCTCATTGTTGTATTTTATTATTGCTCATTGTTGCTCGTTGTTGATCATTGTTGCTCGTTGTTTCTCGTTGTTGCTCATTGTTGCTCGTTGTTGCTCATTGATGCCGTTGTTGCTCATTGTTGGTCATTGTTGCTCATTGTTGATCGTTGTTGTACTTTATTATTGCTCATTGTTGCTCGTTGTTGCTCATTGTTGCTCATTGTTGGTCATTGTTGCTCATTGTTGGTCATTGTTGTTCATTGTTGCTCGTTGTTGGTCATTGTTGCTCATTGTTGTACTTTATTATTGCTCATTGTTGCTCGTTGTTGCTCATTGTTGCTCGTTGTTGCTCATTGTTGTTCGTT
>JAUCBJ010005045.1:0-17625 GCA_032718475.1 Nemertoderma westbladi | reverse complement strand
CCTCCTAAAGGATTCCAACGCCTTGGAGGGGGGAACTGGTTAGCAAAGAAAACAAATCAGTCATATCCCAGAAAAACCTTTACAGTAGGTTTCAGAGTATTTTAGCGTATGGGGGAAAAACTGGGTTGCGGGGCGAAGGGCCAGTTACATCCCACAGAAGCTTTTACAGGCCTACAGGCCTACAGTATACTGGTTTAACAAAAATTTGTGTCAACACTATTCAATCCACAATTGGCATGCTGTAATGCATTGTGCATTCAGAATGATATGCCGGATGATCGACAAAATTGCGCCGCCACAACTCCCTATTCCCCCATCACTTTTGCGAGATTATCCGCCTCTTCAAGGCCAGTTTCGAGGCCTCTCAGGAAAGACATGGGCCTTCCACCATGCTTATTTTCTCCATGAGGCTGCCAAAGCATAAAACTCTTAACACATTAATATAATAATAAACTCGAAAAACTCCAGCGTTTATTATTACAATAATGTATTAAGATGAATGAAGCCTTGAAGACCTTACGTGACCAATTGGTACAAATGGTGACAGGAGAATGTAATATCTTGCAAAGTGGAGACGGTTCCGTTCAAGTGTCAAGCTTGGCGAGATTAATTAAACACCTCCAATGTTGTATAAAGTCTGGTTGGAGATGTGTTCATTGTACTTGACACTGTGAAGTGAACCCGACGTAGCATTATTGTATTGTATTGTATTTGGTATCCTCTGCAGTTAGAGCCCAGCATGGACTCCCATAGAGGAGTACAAGAACTACTGCTGTTCTAAATAATCGGACCTTTAAGTTTCCGACGTATCCGAAGTGACTTCCAAATCCTGGAAAGCCCATTCAATGCTGCCCACGCCTTTCCACGTAGCAGTCTCTCAATGGGATCCCTGATGCGATTTAATATAATTCTGTGCAGCAATCAAGATCAACGAGATCCCACGAAAAGATCCATGAGGTTGCTTCTATGGGGCAGGGACCTCACTTCCGGATCCATGATCACAGGTAACAGAAGTTGTCCACATGCTGTCAAGCTGACATGTTGTCAAGCATACCATCCTTTGAGCTTATGCTCATCCGATCAGAGACTTGCTGATGACTTTCAAAGTTAACTGTCAAAATTTTGGTCTTTTTGGAGTTAATATAAAGACCACCCTAGAAGCAGCCTGTTCTAATGAGCTGAGGAGCCGTTGGGCTCCCTGTGATTCTGAGTCCCCTAAGTCATCAGCAAAGTCTAGATCAGTTAGGTACTTGGCAGGATTTCCTCGACTTCTGGAGCCAGTAGGTGGAGTTACCATCACCCCATCATCATTATGATGATCTAAGGACATGTGTAGAACATAGTCAACCACAATTATGAACAAGAATGGCGCAAGTGTGTCTCCTTGGAGGACGACCCATAACACTCCAAATGGTTCTGTGTCACCGTCAACAGTAGACACAAATGTTGTCGAACCATCGTATACTGATCCGATAGCTGCAATGATTTGATCCGGAATCCCATATAATGAAAGTATGCTGAACATACGTGAGCGAGAGACTGAATCAAAGGCCTTGAAGAAGTCAACAAAGATAACAGCCAGATGTATATTTCACATTATTTTAAACATTTTTGTGCGGTATTGGCAAATAATTTACAATTGTTATGGAGTTATTCAAAAAAAGCAAGTCTCCCAGTCAAGTCTCCCTCACTCACCCTTGCCATAAAAGGGCGCCATATAAGGCTAAATAAATTACATTTTAAGTTTAATTGTTAGGTTGTGTGTCGGACTTGGAATTCGAAATGCTGCAGTTCAGAAGGGTGAGGGCTGACAAGTGCTGTTACTAGTATGTCTAGGGAATGGAGGGGGGGGGGGGGGGGGGGGTGCCATTGATATTCGTTATGTTTCCATGATTTCTTGTGTACGCAGACTAGATACTGTTAACTTAGGTAATTTCGTATCATCGACCTGAATGTAAAATTGTCACTTTTTTGGTTTTTTTATTTCATCTAATGCATAATTTAATGGGGAGTTGCAAATCTGAAAACCGTTTGGCGAGATATACCACCAGATATTAGAACTGACATCAGAAATGAAAACACCGACCCCGAAAACCCCAATATTGATAATTTTAGTGAGTTGGTATGAAGCCAATGTGTCAAATATTACTGACCGATTACAGACTACGGACAGTCTGATTTGAGCGCAAACGTTCAAACTTTAGAGCAAATTATCTCGGAATTACATTTCACGATATTTAAATTTCTCAAAATACTACTCCTCCGCCGTTTTTCACCCAAAAAAATTTATGGCTCGTTTGAAAGGTTTTCTTAACTTTTTTGCACAGCACTTTTTTGAAAATTTTTTTTTAATTTTATTGAAACTTTTAATTAATTTACTTTAAAATTCATAATTTAAAAAATCGGCTTGATAATTTTTGTAGATTCGAAGGTGCTGAGTCCAAAAAGTTGGTTTCAAAAAATTTGGATAAACATTAAGGGACTAGTGGTGTTTTTAGTGAAACATAAAACACCGCTGGAGGGACACAAACAAATTTAAAATTTAAATTGTTGTTGCTCTTTGGCCTTCCCCACGTCGGCTGAACACACCATAACAGTGATATTGACCTTCAACACGTGTTTAGAGCTGTTTAAAAAAAAATCTCCTGAGGGGGTACCCCCCCCCCCCCCCCCCCCCCCCTTAAGTAAACATTGTAAGCAAATAAACGAAATTCATGTTCTTATTTCAGATAAGATCGCATTTATTTCCCAGCAAATAAGGTAATTATGCCCCAAATACTTAACATCTGGGTGGAGATTTACGCATAAAACTAGAACACAAAAGCTTTAGTATAACTTAGGTAGGTGCAATAGTACCACAATGCGAATCTGAAAAACGACATTATTATCTGTTAATAATATATACCGACAGGCAACCCAAATGCTTTTTTATCCTAAAAAACAATTATTTATTTAATCAAAATCAATAAACGCAACCTACGCTAGCTTAGTTCTAATATACTAACTAACACTGACTTATACTTCGAGTCTATAAGTTCTAAAATGTACCAGTCGATGTTTAATTGATTTCTAATTATCAAATTTAAGAGCCATCCCGACTTTATGTCCGCCGGCCGCGAAATTTTTGCTATCGATCAACGAGCTCAAGGTTAGAGTGACGGCGTCGGTGAGTTTGTTGGTGTAGCCGATCCCGATATGACCCTTGTTGTCCACCTTCGAGTTGAGGTGGGAATTCTTATCAATGAGGTACTTGTGTCCGACTCCGAAGCGAACGTTGTTGTCGATGTTCCAACCGAGGTCGACCCCGACCTCAGACTTAGCCGAGAGTTTGTGGTAGTAACCCCCGGAGAAGTCGTTGTAGCCTTGGATCTTAGTGTGGACTTGAAACTCGTCGGCTTTGTAACCCGCGATGAAGTTGGTAGAGAGAAGGGTCGATTTAGCCGCGTCGAACGACGATTCGATACCGGCGAGCCAACCCTTGTACCCGGTAACAAAGTGCCCATGCACAGTAGCACCCTCCATATCCAAATCAACATTAACGCCAGCATGAACGTAATCTCGCTTATACACAGTCTTTAATTTAGCTGACTTTGCTGACGTCAACGGGAAAAATGTGATATCCAACGTAGCCTTGCTGCCCTTCAGCAGTGCGTCTTCTATAGACATGACTGTGTTGATCTTGTTATCCGATTCCCATTTTTCGAATATCTTCACACCGCTATCCGGGAACTTCTTCTCGACCTGGAAGGAGCCGGCGAGGTGTCCGGTATCCGAGTTTAGGTTCCCATCGACACTAAACTTCACGTCGGATTTCGCACTGTTCTCTACCTCGAGCTTGTACACGCCAAAATTGAAGCCTTTCTTAAATAAATCTTTACATTTCTTCGGGATGTCTTCGAATGACGCTGGAATTTCAGACATGTTGTTTAGCTTTAATTCTGTAAATCAGACGTATATTTCCACAGATCCAATATTATGAGGGAATAGTGACAGAATGTATAGCCTAGCCTAAAAGGAGAAACTCAACCTGTCAAACAGATAAATTGGAATAAATAAAATAAATTATAAATATGAGGAATAAATATGAGCCCAATATGTAGGCAAATTTATATATTATACATCTATTTTTAATTTAGGAATGTCACGATTGGCATACAAATTCAATAGAAAATACAGTAGTATATATTTACAGCAGTGGCGGCCTAAACCCTAATTAAAACTGTCATGTAACCCTAACCCTAAGTCATAATCTAAGAAATTTATACGTTATAAGCCATTATGCGTTAAGGGCTAACCAAAATAATAAAGCAAATATACCGGTACCCATAATATACATTCCTCCATAGTCCACACAGCCATAGCCTCAACAAATTCATTGTGTACAAAGACAAACTCGTAAATTATACATATTTAGTATGTTGTATTGCTGAATTGCATTTTGTAAGTACCCGAACCGTGACTGTACCATTTCCCAACTGGGTGACAGACAGACCGAACGTAATCAGGATCGAATGTAACATAGTTTTTACGAATCGAACGTAACCTCAATTAAGTTACATTGGATCCTATAACTATGTTACATTCGATCTACAAATTGCTAAGCTCGAATGTAACATACATGGTAATATCACATTTGAGGCACAGTGGTAAGACATTTTTTTGTCGATTCCGGGCATTCCCCTATGCCCATGGCGAATCACTTATACTACAGTACTAATCTATTTTCAATAACTAACTAATCTATAACAATCTTTTTTCAAAAGATTGTTGATTCAGCTATGTCCATGGTAATACAGTAGTAGTAATAACAATACTTGATTAGCATACATTGCACTGTAATATGGCATAACTACCTAATTAACTAAAACTGCTAATTAACTATTAATACTGAAATAAATGCCACAAACTGCAAATTGATTTATTAGGGCCTATTGTACAAAATGCCACAATTCCTAAAAATATGCACTGTAATACAGTACCGGTAATATAATAGGCACTAATTGCTTAATAATAACAATTAATATACTTAAATTAAATTAAATACTTAATAAATATACTTAAAAAAAACGTAGTACTAAAAAATGATCGATTAATTAAAAATTACTTAGGCCTATACTTATAAATTACATAATTAACTAAAAAAAACTATGATTAAAAATTTATTAATTACATGAATAATACTTAGTATAAAACGCCACAACAAATTACCGGTACTGCAAGTAATTTACAACATAATTATATTGTAAAGTTATAAATTTAAAAAGTACGAAATTAACTACAAATTATAATTAATACATGCAATCAATGGGCCACAACCACAACAGCACAATCTGACAATTCCAAGTCCAACTAAACCTATGGGAATAATTGCAATTTTACTTTCTCGTTCGTGTCATCCCGCTTCATTGTCATCGAGCAACGACAACAAGTTGGGGGTGTTTTCGGACCGAGACCGTTTCTTATCCACCACGGAAAGACGGCTGCAGGGATGACATCCGCAAAATCTCTGCTAATCATAAATCGTTCGAGGCACTTAAACTGCACTGCAGAACTGGCATTCTTCCTCTCATCCCACAGTGGCGCTGGTACAATTGAACATCACTATTTAAAATAATATTTGACTATTAGGTATTAGTTGATTGCCTACTTCAGTACTTACAGTGCAACGAGTGCAGTACTGCAGTAGGTACCAGGTACCGGTATTGTTGTCTGGGTGTAGTGCGGTTGTCTGGTACTGGAAGGGCGGGGGGTATTGACAGTGGTCAATTTAAGTTAAGTATTACTCTAGAAAATACAGTTTTTCACGTGCTGCGCGAAGGGCACATCCTTCTCTGCACCCGTAAAATTTACACCACATTAAATACACGACCTGGGGTGTCTGTCTGTAGATTTTCCGCCAAAACAGACAAAAATTGACTTTTCGAGAAAAAAAGCCCTAAACTCATGATTTTCAATCGTGCTGCTCGAAGAGGAAAATCACCCTAATTTAAATTTTTTTTCTATGAAGTTTCACATACTGATATAGGTCAGACAGCAGACAGTCAGAGAGTGTATGTGTGAAATTTGAGACAAATCGGTCAAAAAATGGCCACTGGGTAAAGGTTTTTGTCACTGTGCCTCGAATGTGATAGAACCACATACACCACATAGGCCTACATTCATTTCAGTTGTGTTTTGATTTCAGGAGTTAACCGATGAAATGCTTCGTTTATTTACCTGTTTACAGGAAGAAACAGTTTGGTGTTGGTGAGTACAAAACAAAGACCCAAGCAAGACCAAATTAAGTAACCTGCATAATCTCGTAACATGTGTCAACTTTTGTTTATTGCAGTATTGTTTTGGTTCCCACTACACGCCTCTGCAACCTGCTCCTTTCAGCCTTTCTGCCTTTAAATAAAAGTACCGGTAACCTGCATAATCTTGAAACATGTGTTAACTTTCGTTTATTGTTTTGGTTCCCCCAGCACGCCACTGTCTGACTGTCAGACTGTAATGTAACCTGTTCCTTTCAGCCTTTAAATCTGTAGGCTAAATGGCAATGTTATATTCTGATATTCGAGCTTAGAAATTTGTAGATCGAATGTAACATAGTTATAGGACTGTAGGATCCAATGTAACATAATTGCGGTTACGTTCGATACGTAATAACTATGTCTGTATGTTACATTCGAATGATTCGATCCTGATTACGTTCTGTCATGTATCCACCTAAATCTAAATGCTAACCAGTCGCTACCGCACCGCCACCGGTCACCGTACGGCAGTACGGGTACGCCAGTACCCTGAGTACAGCTACAGCAGTACGCCCGGTCTGCCCGTACTGCATACTGCCTGCCGCGTACTGCTGTCTGGCTGTACTGTGTACCGGTACTAGTGGATCGTGCAGGCGTGAGACGTTTGGTTTTTTTATATTCTGGCTATATTTTATCTTTCCTTTACAGCTTTACGTGCCTGTATGCATTTTTATTGTTTATTTAGCCTACCTGTCTGCCTGTTTACGCTGCTATGACAATATGACTATCAGACTGTGGACTGTCAGCAGGTCAGACTGTGGTTGGTCTGTTGGTGGTATCTCCATACCCAAATAATATAGTTCAGTAATGGTCAGACGGTAGGCCTACTACAGTCTGACAGGCAGTAGGCAGGTGGCAGGTAGGTGTCGTACTGCACCACTTTACCTATTTACTCTACCGGTCCTGCAGTCTACAGCTGTCATTCATGAGTCAGGCAGTACAGCAGCCAGTAACAGACAAAAAGTACCGGTACCGGTACCAGTACAGCATTAGCATTACAGCACTATCAAAGCATGCTGCACTACTGCAGTATATTATACGATTCAGACTATTGAGAAGTGAGAAAGCCTGGAAGAGTCTCAGTTCCACCACTGTCCGAGATCGATCGACATTCTGACATTGTAGAGTAGTGATATGTTCCCTGTTAGTAAAATATTATCCTTAGAGGATGCACTTCTGCTAAATCATTGTATTTCCCAACCCCCCTGTTAAAGAGTTAGCCAATTTCCATAAATTAACTCAGCATTATTAGTTCTAAACACATGGTTGCAGCGGTTATGGCCGTATTCCATTGTCATAGTAACATGTTTTTGCTTCATCAAATACGAATTATTATCAGTTACTGACCTCAAGGGTTGCCGTAACCTTATAAACCCGTTATAACACGTTCGTGGGGCCATCGCGCAGGACGAGGCTCAGTTATCAGATACAGATTAAAATTGAGCGACTGTATCACAAAATCAGGTTTTGAGAAATTTACCCACACCACCAATCAATCAAAGAAAGGGGGGCAGTACGTGTTCACCCCTTTTAATCTGCCCCCCCCCCCCCCCCCCCCACCCTTCCCACCCACCAGTACTTTATAACTACCGATGCCTTCAATAGGCGAAGCCAGGTATGGTTTATAGGAATATAATCAACGCAGTAGGCAGTACTCGTATTCATTATTATATACGTCGTTGTGCTCGTCCTGTTTTCTATTTAAACATATTTCCTAAACGCAGACTGACGGACGATCTTTATAACTACTGATGCCTTCAATAGGCGAAGCCAGGTATGGTTAATAGGAATATAGTCTACGCAGTACTGGTCTTCTTTATAAGCCTCGTTGTGCTAGTCCTGTTTGGTATTTAAATATATTTCCTAAACGCAGACTGACGATCTTTATAACTACCGATGCCTTCAATAGGCGAAGCCAGGTATGGTTAATAGGAATATAGTCTACACAGTACTCGTCTTCATTATATACCTCGTTGCGCTCGTCGCTCGTCATGTTTTGCCCATATTTTTCCTAAACCAAGACTGACGATCTTTATACAGTTATAACTATGCGAAGTTTCGAAACTGTGCGAGTAACTGCTGATACATCTATGTGGAGATGTGTGATACAACGCCAACGCATCGTATGCCGATGTAGTAATATGGGTATTGAAATAATATTAAATGAATGTACACAATCAATGTTAAAGTATTAAATATTAAATATATTAAAATATATAATATAAAATATAATATATTAAATATTAAGTATTAAATCAATGTACACAAAGCTGCAGCGAAAAAATGTAGATAATTTTCTAGGTTACATATAAAATAATAATATTATTTTTAAGAACATTAATTTTACTACTTTGCAAAAATTCAATTAAAAAATAACCAGACAAATATATTGCGGAATAAACTATTTCAGATATAAGCCTACAACAGTCATTATATCTTCTGTCACCTGAGATAGTAAGTAATACAACATTTATAGTATAGAGTCAATAGGAATTGAAATACAGGCAGTGTATGGTTGGAGTTTTGTCTGGGTTGCTATAGCAATAATACTGGCTGCCTATTACAGTACAATTCGCCTCTGGTAAGGCTACACCAATATCTCCGAGCCAGCTAGCAGCTCTACACCCCCGCAGAGACTATGTTGACCAATAATGGGCAGGATTAAATTTATACTCAATAATTATGCTGCTTTAATTACGTTTAGATCAATTAAAGACACATTTATTAAAGCAAATCACTTGAACTAATTAAAAACTATAATAGAATGGGGTATGTGGATTACATCTGTATAATTTTTAAGTATTATTATTTAAATCTTATACTGCCAAATAATTAATATCCTTTAAGGAGGCAGGTTGAAATTGATGTTTTTACCCTAAGCAACTTAATTAACTAATTACCTGCTATTATCTTAGCTTCTCGAAGGCCACACGGAAATTCAACTTGGACTTGGACAAATTCAACTAAACTTTCTTTTGCCAAACAACATGTGTACCAAGTTTGGTTATATTTCATTAACATTTGGCTGAGTTATTAACGTTTAAAATTGGACACGACAGAACAACAGACACACCGATTGAGTTAGTGGTACCTGTATGCTAAGCTCGCTTACTTTCGTCGCTCGCCCCACATTCTGATATTACTGAGCCAATAGCTGAATAGGGAGCCATCATTTGAAGTTTACTTTACACGGATTGACCTTCAAAAACTACCTTCATCTACTGTATATTATACATCACCATCCATTTACCGATTTAGTGTCTTGATGTACTAGGTGAGGTGTCATATAACGGTAGGCCTACACAGCAAACAAAAGGAAAAGTCGACCGAAGCTACCCGAAGGCTTCCCTTTCGATAACTGCTACCCAGTGATAGTCGCTACTCAGTTCCCAAAGTTTTATTGCTCTGCTCACAGTAATTCAACTGATCCACGGTACAAGGGTCAACGGGCGGAGGATAAGTCTGTTTGGTTTTGCTAATATCAGATTATTGCGGCATTTATGGGTTAGGCCTAAATGGGAATATACTGTAGTTATTCTTTGATACATGGTTGCCATTATTGGCAGAGCACTGGGTGCTTTCCTTTGAGTGACTGTAAAAGGTCAAAATATGATAGCCCAGTTCATAGCGAGTATATTCATCATCCGTCCTGGTATCTCAGTTGTCTTAGAACACACACACCCTGCTCATAATAAGCGGAAGTGTAAACCTACTGTAAGTACCGGGTTTGGTTCAATAGGGTCGGTTGATATTTTTCGCTATGAAGGCCATTATCATAATGTTCTACAACATAATATACTGTACTGTATATATATTAGTAGTATAGGATACATGTACCTCACATCGAGGTCACCCGTAGTCCATCATTACCGTCCATTTCTGGTACTCCATCCAATAAGAAGCCACCATTTCAACCTTTAGCAGTGGTCGTTATTATTTCAACCAATCAGATGTCAGCATTTCATCCGTAACCATGGTAACTTCTCAAGTTCCCGCATATTCCGCTAGAGGCGTTATTAGTCACCCATCGCTAGTACTCCGTCCAATCACCAACCTTTATTTTACAGGTGTTCGAGTGTCTACAGGTAACTTCTACTATTTTTCAAATCGCTATTTTTCACCAACCATTGCATATTCATCTTCACATAGCCTAACCTCACGATGCATGGCTAGCCCCCATCCCATCCCATTATTAATTTATCCCTCACCTACCCGTACAGAATATACCAACTATACTGCTGCTACGGAACCTGTACAATACTTAAATAGATCTTTCTATTTTAATTAATTTTTAATTTGTTGGATACTTATTTTGGAGGATCGTTTTATACGTTTGTTCAACCTACGAGTATCAGATCAGATCAACCCCATCGACAGCTCATAACAGAATAATGAACGGTAACCGCTCCACAACTAGACAGTCTGTTGGAGATAGACGCAACTCCATTACACCGGTACAGCCCCCGAAGATGACTCCCTCTACAACAACAAAAAAATTCGTCCGTACAAGTGTGGAGTGTTCGGTATGCACCATAGTGTGGACCGAAATTACGGTACCCGCCGATTTCTCGAAAAGTAAAGAACTCGATTCTAAAACATTCTCATGTGGATTCTGTTCCGCTCGACGAACAAGAAAACTAGAAGATGACATCCAACAGTTGCGGCTTGAGTTATCTGGCTCGATTAAAGATGAAATCCGAACACTTGCCCAAGAAGTCGATGAAGACAACAAACTAGTGCTGGGGCATGACCTCTCCACTCTACGCAATGAACTGGAATTACGTATTCAAGATGTAGAGTCTACGCAAGCCGAAGCTCAAACGAAACTCGACGTTTTGGATCGGCCTGTGCAAGAACCTTCCGTTGATGCCGAAAGTGGTGAATCATGGGTCGAGGTAGTCCGTCGTAATTCAAAGAACCTCCAAGATTTACAACAAAAAATAACTACCAGCACCAGTAGTCCAAATTCCGACCGAAACAACATCGAGAAGGCAATTCGAATGAATGACCAGCGTAAGTGCAATGTAGTTTTGAGGCGAATTCCTGGAGATAAGGGTACTGGAATTAATGTCAGTCAGCAACGAATTGATGATGGTCGACTCCTCCACAACGCTCTTAAAGAAAAACTTGCCTACACCAGCATTACCAGGTTGGGAAAACCTAGAGAGGACAAATCACCACGCCCCTTATTACTAATGTTTAACTCCCAAGAGGAGGCCGGCAACGTTATATCACGTAAGTCATTCTTAATAGAGGATATTCGATATTATTTTGACCGAGACATGTCTGCTTATGAAAGGGAGTTGGAATTCAAAGCAAGACAAAAGAGGCGCTCACTTCGAAATAATACTAGGCACGTTCCTACAAGTAGACCCAATGGTAATGATATCCAAGTCATAGACGATTCGGAACAGATGGACTGACTATGTACTACACTCAATCAATCAACAGCTGCATCGGCCGCACTTCGGCGGCCCCTGGTTGCATCGGCTACACCCCCGTGGCCCCCGGTTGCGTCGGCCACACCCCCGAGGCCCCCGGTTGCGTCTGCCGCACCCCCACGGCCCCCAGTTGCGCCGGCCACACCCCCGCAACCCCCAGTTGGATCGGCCGCACCCCCACGGCCCCCGGTTGCGTCGGCCGCACCCCCGCGGCCCCCGGATGCATCGGCCGCACCCCCGCGGCCCCCGGTTGCGTTGGCCACACCCCCGCGGCCCCCGGTTGCGTCGGCCGCACCCCTGCGGCCCCCAGTTGCATCGGCCGCACCGCCGCGTCCCCCAGTTGCGTCGGTCACACCCCCGCAGCCCCCGGTTGCATCGGCCACACCCCCGCGGCCCCCAGTTGCGTCGGCCGCACCCCTGCGGCCCCCGGTTGCATCGGCCGCACCCCCGCGGCCTCCGGTTCCGTCGGCCACACCCCCGCGGCCCCCAGTTGTGTCGGTCGCACCCCCGTGGCCCCCGGTTACGTTGGCCGCACCCCTGCGGCCCCCGGTTGCGTCGGCCGCACTCCCGCGGCCCCCAGTTGCGTCGGCCGCACCCCCACGGCCCCCGGTTGCATTGGCCGCACGCCCGTGGCCCCCGATTGCGTCGGCCTCACCCCCGCAGCCCCCGGTTCCATCGACCGCACCCCCGCAACCTCCAGTAGCGTCGGCCACCATGATAGACCAGGATAGTCTTAAGTTCATATACACTAATGCAGACAATCTGGCTAATAAGCTGGCAGAGCTAATGACTGCCACTACAATCTACCTACCAGATGTGATAGCCATTACGGAAGTTCTTCCCAAGTATTACTGCTACGACATTAATGAATCACATTACTCTATGGTTGCTATTGGGTACAAAATTTTATGCTCAAACTTAGACCTTCCAACATGTTCGAGGGGGATTATAATTTATATCCGTGAATCTTTATCTGGCATATCAGAATACACAGCTCAATCGAGCTGTCACCTAGAAATAGGGAATGGTTTAGAATCATTATGGATTAGTATTGAGTCTAGTTCCAAAAGATCAATATTATTTGGATGTATATATCGGAGCCCGAGTGCAAACAACTATAACAACGTGGTTCACCTACTTAATTACATTTGTGCATCCAACAAAAATAAACAACTAATTGTTTCAGGCGATTTCAATATGCCTCATACAGACTGGAACTTGTTATCCACCAGTGACCCTGGAGAATCAATAATCCTATCTTGCATCCAGGATAACTACTTATTCCAGTTAATAACCAAACCAACACGATACCGTCATGGTCAAACTCCGCATATATTAGACTTAATACTGGTAAATGATGAACTTTCCGGGGACCCGCCTCTATATCATCCCACTCTAGGCGCAAGTGATCACCTAATACTTCAATTCGATGTCAGTTTTAAACTAATGTCTAAAACAATATCGACACGTTCAAAACCAATATTTGAAAAGGCGGATTTCTCAATCATCAAATCGGAATTACAGGATAAACTAACTGTGGAGTCATTACCTCGACTTGATGTGCAACAATCATGGAAAATTATACATTCCAACCTCATAGAGTCTTGCGAAAGAAACATTCCATATTCAAAAGTTAGAAAGCGTTCTAAGAAACCGAAGTGGATGTCTAAAAATATATGCCAGTTGATTAGCATCAAACGGAAATTATGGGACTCCTATACGAAAACACCATCAACAACAATGTACAATGAATACAAAGCCATGCGTAATCAATGTACCTCAAAGGTCCGCCAGGCACAATACAACTACGAAAAGGCAACAGCTTCAAATGCTGCAACAAACCCTAAAGAGTTCTGGAAATACATTCACTCAAAACGAACAATAAAGCCATCAGTTCACAACCTCATCGACACGGCCGGCAATCTAGTTACTAACAACAAAGATAAAGCGACAGTTCTAAATAATCACTACCACTTGATATCTACTAGTGAAATACTCCCCATTCCCACAGTTCAGGACACCCCTACATACAATGCGCCACTTGTAACCATTGATTTCACCCCAGATATTGTACTGGAAGCGATAGGTAAAATTAACTCTTCCAGTGCACCTGGCCCCGATGGAATTTATCCAATTATGTTGGTTGAACTATCGCCTGTACTTATAACACCTCTCTCAACGATGTTTCAACAATCTATGGACGCTGCGAAAGTACCAACCGAATGGAAACAAGCCAATATAACCCCCATATTCAAACGAGGTAAGAAGACATCTCCCGAAAACTACAGAAAGGTCAGTTTAACTTCTGTAATCTCAAAATTAATGGAACGAATTGTGGTTGCTGGTATGTGGACTCACCTAAAAGAAAACGTTTTAATGGCAAATCAACAATATGGATTTCAATTGGGTCGATCCTGTACACTTCAATTGCTGGATGTAATTTATAACTGGTCGCTGGCAGTGGACAACAAACAATGTATTGACATAGTATACTTGGACTTCTCAAAGGCTTTTGATGCTGTTCCCCATAAGAGGTTAATACACAAACTAGAATCTCTTGGCTTTGCAGGGAACCTTCTAGGATGGATTGAAGACTTCTTGTCGGATCGAGTGCAGAGGGTGGTTGTTGAAGGAGAATTCTCGGATTGGTTGGCAGTGCGCAGTGGAGTCCCACAAGGAAGTCTGGCGGCTGTGCTTTGCTTTCTCTGCTACGTGAATGACCTACCATCTCTTGTTCGATTTTTAATTTATTTATTTGCGGACGACACTAAGGACTCAGTAGTTTTCAATGCACACCCATGCCCTGCGATTGGCCCCTTACAATCGGACTTAGATATTCTTTACAACTGGAGTTTGACGTGGCAGTTGAGTTTCAACTTTACAAAATGTAAAATTATGCATATAGGATACGACAACCCTTGCCTTCCATATCAACTTGGTGATCACATTCTAGAACGGACATCCAAAGAAAAAGACCTTGGTGTTATATTTCAAAATGACCTTTCATTCGGCCACCATATTGCAACGATCGTGAAAAAAGCAAACCGAACTCTTGGATTAATATATCGGACATTCAAGCACCTGGATGGGGATATCTTCATCAATCTCTACAAAGCCCTCGTACGACCAACACTGGAGTATGCCTCCACTGTCTGGTCGCCACATCGGATCGGAGAGACACGGCTGATTGAATCAGTCCAACGGCGAGCTACTCGGTTAGTAGCCAACCTGCGAGACACACCGTACCCTCTTCGTTTGCGGCAACTGGGCCTCCCGACCCTCGAGTATCGTCGCCACCGCGCTGACCTCGTCCAGGTCTATCGGTATCTGTCGGGTCTGGAGTCAGTCGACCATCTATTTACTCTCTCCTCCAGCAGTACTCGCGGCCATTCCCTAAAACTCCAGAAACCACGTGCGAGATTACTCCAACGGAACTCTACCTTCCACTTCCGGGTCATTGACCCATGGAATGCACTGACCGATAATATAGTCACCTCACCCTCGCTAAACACCTTCAAATCCAGGCTGAACACTCATTATAAACATTTACCCCTGAAATTCACCCCCTCGTGGTGGAACCTCACATAATCCACTTATTACCTGCATTAATAATCACCAACTTTTTTTCATCACATTAACGTTGTTTTATCTATCATATATTTTAAAATTTTTTTTAATTACAACACCAACTTTCATTCCATTTTATCTTATTTTACTTATCTACTTATTTTTCACTTGATCTACTCATTTTTATGTAACTTACAGTATAATCTCTTACCAATCGTTCGTATTTTTAAATAGACCCAAATGGTGCAACTGTTATTTGTTATTTCTTAAATAATCCAATTCATATGCAATATTTTATTTTAATTAAATCCATCAGTTCTACATACCAAACTGTTTCTATACAACGATTTTATCGAATATTTTAATTTTATTTTATATTTTATTTTAACCCTTAAAGCTTAAACTGTGTACTTATTTTCTCATCGTGTAGTGTTAGCTAATCCATGTAAATTTAAGTGTTCAAATGTCTTGATCTATTTTACATACCGTACTGTTTTTATAGCTATGGATTATCTGATATTTTAAATTAATTTTATATTTTATTTCCAACCCTTAAACTATCGATATTAGCCCTAACCGATATACTTGTATCCGATTTTATCGACTGATATGTAACTTTCTGTGTATACTCGTGATACTATATAGACTGTCATTTTATTGAATTTGTTTAGTAATTCTAATGTATATTTGTAATTTTTAGTGTATGTGTAGTGTATGTGTCCTTTTATGTTCCAATTGTTTTATATAATATATAAAACAATTGGAACATAAAAGGACACATATGTTAATACACATGTTTACGAAACAATGACAAAAACATATTATGTTTTTGTCATTGTTTCGTAAACATGGTCGGTATTGGTCGCAATACTTAATTACTTACCGGTACTGTTATAATTACTTTCAGTTGGACTTTCTTTTGGTGTGTACGGGTTCCATAAGCATTAGCTTTCTTATACCCAAACTATTAAACATTAAACATTAAACATCACTACTCAATCCACAGCTGTTACCCACCCACCCAACCACCCACCAACCAACCAATCAACGGCGATGTTTGCCTAACCCTACGGTTATTCACCTTTTCACCACGTTACCACCACTGCCACGTTACCACCACCACTGTATACTGTATATGGTGACGACGTGACCACCAACTACGCGCATCTTTTCAGTTGAAGACCTGTATTATTTTTGAAAATATCTTATATATAATCTCTTGCTTTAATCGTAATTAATCATTTGTAATGGTTTTAGTTTAAAAGTTTTTACTTTGTTTGTTTGATTTACAATAAAATAAATTAAATAATGTCTTCTGATTCCAATATGGTTATACCAATGGTAAGGCATTCATTTTTTGCAGAAGATGGTCAAGCCTATATTGTTATTGATTATACAATTTACCGTCAGGGAGATGATAAATATAAAATTGAATTTTCTGAAAAAGCCAGGAAAGTTTTAAGCTCAATCGATATTGATGCTTCTGATAATAGTATTCATCTTTTAGATTACAACCTGAAAGCTGAGCATGAGGGAGGAAAATTAAGCAACATTTTACTATTATCCATGATAGAGGGATTTATTGTTATTACACAATACAACGAAGCTGGTGAAAAGTTTGAAATACGGCTAAATCGGCATAGCCCCTACGAAATTATGTCTTTCTTTATTGTAATGATTTCAAAAGAATCCTTTGTCGAACCTGAAGAATCAGCGGATAATGTTGAATATGTTGATAATATCATTGATTCTTGACTTTTCCCTCTATATTATAAATATTTTATGATTATATATAAAATTTTGTTGTTTTTAAATAATCGAAAATTGTAGTAGTATTTGTATATACAGTATAACAGTTTTGTTTGTTGTTGTTGTTGTTGTGTATTGTGGTAATTATTTTCAATTTACTTTAAAATTTGGAAAATGGATATTTTAAATGAAAAATGTCCAGTTTGCTATTCTAAGTTATTGCAACAACATCGAGATTATTATAAATGTGAAAATAAACATGCAACTTGTGTACAATGTATTGTACAATATTCCGAAATGAATAATTATTGTTCTAAAATTTGTCCTATTTGTCGCGCACCCATATCTAAGTTTAATATAAAGTTGGCAAGATACCAACCCTATTATTGGAAAGAGCTTCGCAATATAACTTATATTTCTGCGAAAAGTAATGATAGGGAGATTTATTTACAATATTGGAGAATATTTTTTATAGAAACGTAGTACGACGCTGTTGCTACTATATTCCTTATTTTTTTAGCAGCGAACATAAAAAAATCATTAGCGCGAAATTTTCGGGAAGTGATTTCCAATCC
>JAUCBJ010005043.1:0-138328 GCA_032718475.1 Nemertoderma westbladi | reverse complement strand
ATAAAGTTAGGGGAATTATCGATTATTCATAAGTATTCTCCAAATATAAGCATCAATTAAATAGGTTACCAAACACAATAATGAATAACAGTATAAATTACGCGGTGCCGGCAGTTTCATCAGCAGTCAGACGTTTGTCGTTACAACCGTTGTCAGAATGTGTAGAGTTTTAGTGAGTTTGATAGTGCTGAGAGTTGGGATGTGTTTACGAGAGTGAGTACCGAGAGGTAATTGACTGTGCTTGATAATTCTCTCTGGCCGCTGATGGTTCTGGGCAGAAGTCAGAATGAAGGATTTGTCGCACTGCGGCATATTCATATGTAAACAAAGGCAGGTAAAATGAAAATCGCGCTGATTGGCCAGAAAATAACATAGAACCTACGGGATAAAGAAAACGACTGGCAAATGGCTGATAATTTCGTCATTATAGCTCTGTACTAAAATAGACACTAGAGGGCGTAAGTTTATACATTCTCCAGTCCCTCGAGATAATGCTGGCCTTTTAGAGTAGTTCGTGAATTGCACAAAAACGACACATTTTTGCTGCAAAATCTTTAACACCGCTCCCAGAAAATGGGACTTAACTCTATAAAATACATAGAGTCACAGTTTCTAAAAAATTTACTACTCTAAACAATCAATCCTTCTTTCTAGAACGACGTGTACGGAGTTTCTTAAACCTTTGCGTATTATTTTTCTCCCCTGCGCGAGCCACTTTACTAGGATGGCTATAACTCCTGGGGTAAGGGTGCAATGCAATTGCATCGGAAGGGTTTGTTATTTCGGTCAGTGTATCCGCCGGTCGAGGTACCTGGTTGATCAATATCTATAGGAGGTTCACTTCTCTCCTTTGATTGAGCTGCGATATCGATACATTTATTCCAAAGCAATTTATCCGTTACCGGTTGAGTGAGGGTACAGATCCCATTTTTCTTCTACCCTACCGGTACCGATGGCTGCCACTGGTACAGTCGCGCAGCATGCAGTCGCAGGCATCTATGAACAGCGTCTGTCACATAAACACCAAATAACAGTCTGTCGTAATTTAATCCTCAGTTGTGTTGACTTGTGTTGGTACCGTAACTAAACTATAACAAGGTCATCCAGTCGTCCTTGCCGATACCGGATCTAAGTTCGCTTCGCTTTCAATGTGGGATCTAAGTACGCAGTGCCACTAGCATGATGATTACCAAAAGCTTTTAATACCATAAATTGGGATCTAAGTTCCTAGTTAGGATCTAAGTTCACCTAGTTAGGATCTAAGTTCACCCAAGTAGGATCTAAGTTTACCTAGTTAGGATCTAAGTTCACCTAGTTAGGATCTAAGTTCACTCAGATAGGACCTAAGTTCAGAAGTTCGGAAAGATCTAAGTTCATCAGTCAGGCCTTGCAGGATCTAAGTTCGTTTTACCCACTTCAGCACTAATACTGCAGTACTGGATACAGCTGTACAGACTGCACTGACAGACTGATACATGATACTGTGCACTGTGATACATAGGCCTATACCTATCCTGCTATCTGCATTTACGATAAGCTTAAGTTGATAGCAAGACAGTAGGCACCTACAGACCTACGAAATCGAACCAATAGCTGAATAGACAGATAGACTTCCGGCATCCGGCTGACCAGTAACCTGTCCTGTCAGCCGGTACCGGTACCTAAATTCTGACTACTGCAGTCCACAGTCAGGTAGTCCATAGTCTGCCTGCTGTCAGGCCTGCGGTCTGGTACTGGTAGTACAGTCTGACAGTAGTTTAGTACCGGTATGGCTGTAAATAATGATGATCTTTATCACGAAATCGATGGGTTTTATAACGAGGATGACGCTAGCGAACAACATCAGCATACTCCTGGAGAAACAGACGTGTTAATACACCACCCTGATGTTTACCAAAAACACCGTTGGCACCACATTGAGAACTTGGATGATTTCTTTACACGAGTTTACAGGTATGTTAGGTTAAAGCAAAGGTACCGGTCTGCCGCTACCCATACCGTACATACACAGATACAGACATACTTCTCTGTACTGTACTGTCAGTCAGTCAGTGTCAGACCGGTACTTACAGACTTCTGGACTTATCAGGCACAGGGCTGCAGGGCCACAGGCAGATTATCAGATTACAGATTATAATTACTGAATTATATCACTCAGTCTGTCAGTAGGTGGTAAGCCTACTGACAGACTGAAGTATTGGTGACATAGATTAGTAGATCAACCCTGCAACCACTGAACCACTAGGCTATAACCTACCGGGACCCGCTAACCGCTGTCGTTGTGTGGTACCGGTAGCGGGCCTATTATAAAATCTAAATGGCAATCAGCCAATCTTCCACGAACCACCAAACCAACTGACCAAAGTCCTTCCGCAATTCTGCAATTGAAATATGTCACCGGTATATAATTTCAAACTTTGCCATATAAAAGTAGAAGAGTTATTGTGTCCGTTGCTTGCGTACGTTATCTGCCTATTGTTGTATTGTATTGTCCCAAAAACAAATTACTACTTTATAAGTTAAAATTTTGCCTTCAACTTCTGAACTTATCAGCTTATTACACTGTTACAGAAGAGAAGTAATAAGTGTAGGGGTAGGCCTATTCTTATATTTATTATAATATTGGTAAATCCTTTAAACTGAAAAATGAAAACATTATTTATTCTCAAATTACATACCGCGGCCTACCAGTAATGGTACCGGTAATAAATATTATTATCCTGTTTAGGTACCATCAGCGCCACGGTCTCTTGTGTATGATGGTCTCGGAGGTTCTGGAACTCTTTCAGTTCATTTTCGTCGTTCTCTTCGCCACCTTCCTTATCAACTGCGTCGATTACCGAGTCCTCTTCGGGGACCAACGGCCCACCAACGGGACTTCTCCCTTCGATAAGGTCCGTTTCGGTGACATCGTCGTTGATGGCTGCTCCTCCCTGCTGCCAAACTGGTTGATATTCTGTCTCGTTGTCGCTCTGATCTTCTGCGGCCTAAGAGCGATCCGGTGAGTAAAAACTACTTAATAAATCTCAGTTTTCATTACCAAAATTATTGGTGTTATTAGTTTTATTATATATCAGTTTTATTGTATGTATTTTGCTATAGCTTTATAATAACATATTATTTACACCTGACATCCTGATTTTATTGATTATATAGCTGTATAGTTTTCTGTCTCTAAATTACAGTTTATGAAATGTTTTGTTAATACACTTTTATATATTTGTCTTATATTTTCCTGTAATAATAAAGTATTAATTAAAAATAATTAATTGGTCAAGGTCAGTATAATTACTGTAGGCTAATAATATTCCGTAATTTATTGCGCTGCGGGATTATATATACCCGCATCGTCCCTAAATTATTATTTTTTATTATATTTAATTTTCTTTTTTTTTCAGGGTCATTTATAACTCTATCGTCTACCTTGAGATCCGAGGTTTCTACGTCTATGGGCTCAACATCTCGCCCTCGGAACTCCACAACCTGACCTGGCACGACGTACAGAGCCGTCTGCTGGTCGCCCAGCGTCGCTACGAGATGTGTATAAACAGCGCTGACCTAACGGAGATCTCTATCTACCATCGAATACTCCGGTTCAAAAACTACCAGATCGCGATGATCAACAAGGAGGTCCTGCCGGTCCGCTTCCAACTCCCGTTCCTCGGTGACACCGTTTTCCTACCCCAGGGACTCAAGTACAACCTCGAACTAATGCTATTCTGGGGTCCCTGGTCACCCTTCCCAGACTCATGGCATCTGCGCTCCGATTATAAATCCAAACTCAAACGCGAAGTGCTGGCAGCGCAAATGTCCAACAGGATGCTCGTATTGGCCATCGCCAATCTACTCCTAATGCCACTCATCTTCATGTGGCAGATTCTCTATTCTTTCTTCTCCTATGCCGAGGTTATCAAAAGGGACCCATCTCTACTCGGTTAGTTACAAACGGGACCCATCTCTACTCGGTTAGTTACAAACGGGACCAATTGCTACTCGGTTAGTTACAAACGGGACCCATCGCTACTCGGTTAGTTACAAACGGGACCCATCGCTACTTGGTTAGTTACAAATGGGACCGATCGCTACTCGGTTAGTTACAAACGGGACCGATCGCTACTCGGTTAGTTACAAATGGGACCGATCGCTACTGGGTTAGTTAGTTATAAACGGGACTGATCGCTACTCGGTTAGTTACAAACGGGACAGATCGCTACTCGGTTAGTTACAAACGGGACCCATCTCTACTCGGTTAGTTACAAACGGGACCCGTCGCTACTCGGTTAGTTACAAACGGGACCGATCGCTACTCGGTTAGTTACAAACGGGACCGATCGCTACTCAGTTAGTTACAAATGGGACTGATCGCTACTGGGTTAGTTAGTTATAAACGGGACGGATCGCTACTCGGTTAGTTACAAACGGGACCGATGGCTACTCGGTTAGTTACAAACGGGACCCATCTCTACTCGGTTAGTTACAAACGGGACCCGTCGCTACTCGGTTAGTTACAAACGGGACCGATCGCTACTCGGTTAGTTACAAACGGGACCCGACGCTACTCAGTTAGTTACAAACGGGACCCATCGCTACTCGGTTAGTTACAAACGGGACCGATCGCTACTCGGTTAGTTACAAACGGGAACCGTCACTACTCGGTTAGTGGGCTCTAGAAATTCTTCCTGATACAACACTTGATATCGATATAATTCACGAACAAATCCGCGATTACCTCCGATCATTACGTAATTCAAACCTGGATTGGCGTGTACTCCTCTCCATCCGCCAATCGGACGGCCAGTCATACACCTCATTATGTAACGAAATTCAAGAACTCGGAGAATATGCAAATACAAGTATTGTAACCACTGACCGTCTACATGCAGCATTACTCATATTGGCGATGTCAGAAGAAGAAGATAAACAAAAACTAATAGAAAAAGATCCCCCGCTAAACTTTAATGATTCTCGTAAGTTTATTGTTGCATTGGAATCGGCCCGTATAGCTACTAAGTCATTAGGGCAAAGTCACAGTTCTGGTGTATCTGTTAATGCTGGGAGAACAGAATATAATAAACGTAAAATGAAGTTTAAAGGGGCTGATAATAAATCTCCCAAACCGGAACATCCAAAATTTAAGGAGGGTAATAAAGTTAATTATGGCCGGCCGTAGGTGTGGCCGATGTGGACAACAACCACACCCACCCAAAAATTGTCCAGCTCGCAATGCAAAATGCGTTTCCTGTTCCGGTACAGGACATTATTCTACCGTTTGTCCGTCCAGATTGGTTGCAGCCATTGAATTGTCAGATTATAATGAACCAGATCATGAAGACAGTGTCAACGATGGTTCTGACTTCTATGACGACGATGAAAACGCGAATTTAGTTATTAGTGTTTTTCATACAATTCCAACAAAAGGATCAACTAATGATATATTCATCACCTTTACAGAATTTTCCTCAACCCTTACTTGAAGTGTGTATTACTCCATCTGATGTTTCGGGAAACATATCATCTATGTTTACTATGATGGCAGATACAGGTGCTGGCGTTACCGTTATGGGTATTGAGCCTTATAACTCTTCTGGTTTTGTGAACCACTTCGAACTCGGACCCAAGTTAAGATGTCGAATAAAGACAGTTGGAGGTGGTATTCTAGAACAAGCAGGTACGTTTAATGACACCATTATGGTTAGTGATGTAGTGACTAAAACTACAGTAGTTGTTTGTTTTGATGTCATTGGTTGTTACCTTTCTCTCGATGATTGTAAACAATTAAAGATTGTTAGTCCATCATTTCCTCATCCTGTATCTACTAATACAGATAATCGCAACAATATGTACTTGTCCGGAGTTGACGCAATCACCCAAAGCGATGATTCTGTTGTCGATGCTTTAGTAGCACCAATCCCAGCCAAAATTTGGCCAAATCGTGAACAATGGATAGAAAGTTTACCTAAATCCGATTTAACAGTAAACATTAGCAATGAAATCCTCCAGAAACTATACTCTATATATTCTATAGTGTTCAATGATGTGGAGGGGTTACGCCCAATGACAGGTGGTGTTGTTGGGTCACCAATGACAGTTACACTTAAACCTGACGCAATACCTTTTGCAATTCATGCTGCCCGACAAGTGCCATACGCATTGCGGGATAAAGTCAAAGAAAACCTAGACTATATGGTTGAAAGTAAAATTATAGAACCTGTAGGCGATATTCCGACACAGTGGTGTCATCCGATTGTTATAACGCCAAAACCCAATGATCCAAATGGCAATATTAGACTTTGTGTAGATTTGACTAAGTTAAATTCCCAAGTACTGCGGACTTCATATCATACAAAGACCCCAGCCGAAGCTGTGTCTGGCTTTTTACCAACTGATAAGTTTTTTGCTAAACTGGATTTCGTAAAAGGGTATTGGCAAATGCCTCTGGATGAGGCTGCTCAAGATCTTACAGTGTTCATAACACCATTTGGTAAATTCAAGTTTCTGCGATCTCCAATGGGATTTGTCTCAACCGGAGATAGTTATTCATATAGGGGCGACTGTGCTTTAGGTGACCTTAACGTACAAAAGGTCACTGATGACGTCGGTATAGGTTCATCGACCATTCAAGGGATAATTCGCATTGTCTGTGATGTACTCGAGAGATGTGCATATCATAATATTACCGTGAATAAAGCAAAATCAACTCTGTGTGCTGAAACAATCCATTTTGTTGGATATAATATTTCTCACGGCAGCATTTCGGTAGATGAGAAGAAAGTTAGTGCCATATCCGAATTCCCTATTCCAACTACTCAATCTAATCTCAGGAGCTTCCTTGGCCTCGTTAACCAGTTAGGGTCTTTTAGTTCCGGTATTGCTGGTGCCGCAGGTCCCCTCCGTGATTTATTGAAAACCCGTAATGATTTCATCTGGCTACCAGATCACTCTTCAGCTTTTCAAGCAGTTAAATGTCTTTTGGTATCTCCGCCAGTGTTAGCTATGTTTGACCCATCGTATGAAACTGTTCTAGAAACGGATGCCTCTCGCTTGAATGGACTTGGGTTCATTTTATTGCAGAAACAGGAAGGTATTTGGAGGTTAATTCAATGTAAAAGCTGATTCTTAAGAGACGTCGAGTCTAGATACGCAATAGTAGAACTCGAGGCTCTCGCAATTGTATGGGCAATAAAGAAATGCCACGTGTATTTGTCCGGCCTTCCCAATTTTACAGTGGTAACTGATCACCAACAGTTAGTTTCATTATTTAATAAATATGGGTTGATCGACATAGATAATACACGTGTTCTTAACTATCGTTCTAAATTAACAGGATATACATTTAATGTAACGTGGAAAAAAGGTAAAGAACATGCAATACCTGATGCCCTATCTAGGTCGCCTGTCGATAGACCGACCAATGATGATGACGAAGAAACGATCATTTCCGAGCAGGCAACTCTCTTTATGAATGTTATAGATAACACGATTAGAAATGTCCCGGATTTGATCCTTGAGGAGTTACACATGCGCGCTGATAATGACAATAATTATCAACAATTGATATCTGCTATTCTATCTGATTTTAGTGATAATGCTTGCAAATCGACTTATGTCGCTTCATTCAAAAAATTCAAAGATGAACTCTCTATTCATGGGGGTCTGATACTCCGCGGTCAACAGATAGTAATTCCACCATCTGAGGTGAAAGAGGTTTTACGTAAATTGCATTCCAGTCACCAGGGTATTGAAAGAACAAAGCGTCGTGCACGACAGTGTGTATTTTGGCCAGGATATACTTCAGACATTAAATCTACCGTCGAGGCATGCTTTGAATGTCAACGTTGCCAACCATCACTTTCACCCGAGCCAATGATCCAACATGATATCCCGAAGCGTGCATTTGCATCTGTATCAACTGACTTTTTCCAATATGACAATAAATATTACATCATTTACTCGGATCGATACACTGGGTATCCTCTTGTTGATAACTTTATTCACACACCATCTGCGACAGATACGATCCGAGTATTGAAACGATATTTTTCCACAATGGGAGTCCCTAATGTTTTAACAAGCGATAATGGGCCCCAATTTGCAGCTGAAGAGATGCGCCATTTCCTTTCTAACTGGGGAGTTACATGGATACCTTCATCTCCACATTACCCCAAAGGAAATGGCCATGCTGAAGTAAATGTTAAAAAAGTAAAATTGCTGCTACGAAAATCAGGTGGCAATATCTCCAGTGACAACTTTCTATCCGGTCTTCTTGAACTCCGTAATGTTCCCAACGAGGATGGACTATCCCCTTCACAAATGTTATTTGGTCACCCCTTGAGGTCCCTCATCCCAACACATTGGTCTGCATACTCCTCTGAGTGGCAGAAGGATACCGAATCCGCCAATCAAGATAGACTTAATACGGCGGCAAAGCGAAAGTTCTACTATGATCAGTCTGCAATTTCTCTTGTACCTATAAAAACTGGCACAAAAGTTTTAGTCCAGAATGTCATTTCAAAACGATGGGATCGATTGGCCACGGTCCTCACTACATCTCATCACATACATTACCGTCTCCGATTTCCATCTGGGAGAGTCTTGTGGAGAAATCGCCTTCATATCCGACCCATACAACAGGAGTTGCTGGAAGATGAAGACGATCATATGCAAGACCTGAGAGTAGGGGACAATGGGATGCGCCGTTCTAACAGGCTTCGACATCCACCTGACCGTTTATCATACACTTGACTCTGACTGTTACAAACTTGATATCGATATGTGTGTAGGAATATCGACTTTCATGCTATATTTCAGGCTGGTAGTACAGCAGTACAGCATATACATACTTTAGTAGTGTACCTGCCCTGGTTGCCTGTCATTAGGATATCTGATCTATATAAGATATTATATATGTTATTTGGTCTAGATCCTAACATATTTCCTAACGAACATAATACTCGGTTAGTTAGTTACAAACGGGACCGATCGCTACTCGGTTAGTTACAAATGGGACCCATTGCTACTCGGTTAGTTAGTTACAAATGGGACCGATCGCTACTCGGTTAGTTACAAACGGAACCGATCGCTACTCAGTTAGTTACAAACAGGACCCATCGCTACTCGGTTAGTTAGTTACAAACGGGACCGATCGCTACTCGGTTAGTTACAAACGGGACCCGTCGCTACTCAGTTAGTTACAAACGGGACCGATCGCTACTCGGTTAGTTACAAACAGGACCCATCGCTACTCGGTTAGTTAGTTACAAACGGGACCAATCGCTATTTGGTTAGTTACAAACAGGACCCATCGCTACTCGGTTAGTTAGTTACAAACGGGACCGATCGCTACTCGGTTAGTTACAAATGGGACCGATATGCTATTCGGTTAGTTACAAACGGGACCCATCGCTACTCGGTTAGTTACAATCGGGACCGATTGCTACTCGGTTAGTTACAAAAGGGACCCATCGATACTCCGTTAGTTAGTTACAAACAGGACCGATCACTACTCGGTTAGTTACAAACGGGACCGATCGCTACTCGGTTAGTTACAAACAGGACCCATCGCTACTCGGTTAGTTAGTTACAAACGGGACCGATCGCTACTCGGTTAGTTACAAACGGGACCTGTCGCTACTCGGTTAGTTACAAACGGGACCCATCGTTACTCGGTTAGTTACAAATGGGACTGATCGCTACTCGGTTAGTTACAAACAAGACCCATCGCTACTCGGTTAGTTAGTTACAAACGGGACCCGTCGCTACTCGGTTAGTTACAAACGGGACCCATCGCTACTCGGTTAGTTACAAATGGGACCGATCGCTACTCGGTTAGTTACAAACGGGACCCGTCGCTACTCGGTTAGTTACAAACGGGACCCATCGCTACTCGGTTAGTTAGTTACAAACGGGACTGGTCGCTACTCGGTTAGTTAGTTATAAACGGGACCGATCGCTACTCGGTTAGTTACAAACGGGACCGATCGCTACTCGGTTAGTTACAAATGGGACCGATCGCTACTCGGTTAGTTAGTTATAAACGGGACCGATCGCTACTCGGTTAGTTACAAACAGGACCCGTCGCTACTCGGTTAATTACAAACGGGACCGATCGCTACTCGGTTAGTTACAAACGGGACCGATCGCTACTCGGTTAGTTACAAATGGGACCGATCGCTACTGGGTTAGTTAGTTATAAACGGGACCGATCGCTACTCGGTTAGTTACAAACGGGACCGATCGCTACTCGGTTAGTTACAAACAGGACCCATCGCTACTCGGTTCGTTACAAACGGGACCCGTCGCTACTCGGTTAGTTACAAACGGGACCGATCGCTACTCGGTTAGTTACAAATGGGACCCGACGCTACTCGGTTAGTTACAAACGGGACCCATCTCTACTCGGTTAGTTACAAACGGGACCGATCGCTACTCGGTTAGTTACAAACGGGACCCGTCTCTACTCGGTTAGTTACAAACGGGACCCATCTCTACTCGGTTAGTTACAAACGGGACCGATCGCTACTCGGTTAGTTACAAACGGGACCCGTCTCTACTCGGTTAGTTACAAACGGGACCGATCGCTACTCGGTTAGTTACAAACGGGACCGATCGCTACTCGGTTAGTTACAAACGGGACCCATCGCTACTCGGTTAGTTACAAACGGGACCCATCGCTACTCGGTTAGTTACAAACGGGACCGATCGCTACTCGGTTAGTTACAAACGGGACTGATCGCTACTCGGTTAGTTACAAATGGGACCGATCGCTACTGGGTTAGTTAGTTATAAACGGGACCGATCGCTACTCGGTTAGTTACAAACGGGACTGATCGCTACTCGGTTAGTTACAAACGGGACCGATCGCTACTCGGTTAGTTACAAACGGGACCCATCGCTACTCGGTTAGTTACAAACGGGACCCATCGCTACTCGGTTAGTTACAAACGGGACCGATCGCTACTCGGTTAGTTACAAACGGGACCGATCGCTACTCGGTTAGTTACAAATGGGACCGATCGCTACTGGGTTAGTTAGTTATAAATGGGACCGATCGCTACTCGGTTAGTTACAAACGGGACCGATCGCTACTCGGTTAGTTACAAACGGGACCGATCGCTACTTGGTTAGTTACAAGCGGGACCCATCGCTACTCGGTTAGTTACAAACGGGACCCGTCACTACTCGGTTAGTTACAAACGGGATCCATCGCTACTCGGTTAGTTAGTTACAAACGGGACCGATCGCTACTCGGTTAGTTACAAACGGGACCCATCGCTACTCGGTTAGTTAGTTACAAACGGGACCGATCGCTACTCGGTTAGTTACAAACGGGACCGATCGCTACTCGGTTAGTTACAAACAGGACCCATCGCTACTCGGTTAGTTAGTTACAAACGGGACCGATCGCTACTCGGTTAGTTACAAACGGGACCCGTCGCTACTCGGTTAGTTACAAACGGGACCGATCGCTACTCAGTTAGTTACAAACAGGACCCATCGCTACTCGGTTAGTTAGTTACAAACGGGACCGATCACTATTCGGTTAGTTACAAACATGACCCATCGCTACTCGGTTAGTTAGTTACAAACGGGACCGATCGCTACTCGGTTAGTTACAAACGGGACCGATATGCTATTCGGTTAGTTACAAACGGGACCCATCGCTACTCGGTTAGTTACAAACGGGACCGATCGCTACTCGGTTAGTTACAAAAGGGACCCATCGCTACTCCGTTAGTTAGTTACAAACGGGACCGATCGCTACTCGGTTAGTTACAAACGGGACCGATCGCTACTCGGTTAGTTACAAACAGGACCCATCGCTACTCGGTTAGTTAGTTACAAACGGGACCGATCGCTACTCGGTTAGTTACAAACGGGACCCGTCGCTACTCGGTTAGTTACAAACGGGACCCATCGCTACTCGGTTAGTTACAAACGGGACCCATCTCTACTCGGTTAGTTACAAACGGGACCCGTCGCTACTCGGTTAGTTACAAACGGGACCCATCGCTACTCGGTTAGTTACAAACGGGATCGATCGCTACTCGGTTAGTTACAAACAGGACCCATCGCTACTCGGTTAGTTAGTTACAAACGGGACCCGTCGCTACTCGGTTAGTTACAAACGGGACCCATCGCTACTCGGTTAGTTACAAACGGGACCGATCGCTACTCGGTTAGTTACAAACGGGACCCGTCGCTACTCGGTTAGTTACAAACGGGACCCATTGCTACTCGGTTAGTTAGTTACAAACGGGACCGATCGCTACTCGGTTAGTTAGTTATAAACGGGACCGATCGCTACTCGGTTAGTTACAAACGGGACCCATCCATCGATCATCGGTTAGTTCTAAACTAATCTTAATGAACTAAATGCTACAACGCGTATTCTTTGGCTGCTGTGTCGACAATCGTCTGGCCTCCCATACTTTGAGGCAGTGCGACATTCGGCGACGTGCGCAGTCGGGGTGCGCAAATAAATTTGTAAAGAATGCCGCACATGAATTAATACTTGTTGCAAGGTAAATCTAGTAAAAGTTTAGATATATTGGGGGGGGGGGGGGGGGGTCATGGCGCTTTGGAAATGGTACGCACTCTAATACATTCGTTTCAGACAGTTTGTATTATCCAAAGCTACAAACCCGAGTTACAGAAATACAATAAAAATTCAATGACAATAAAGAATTCCTTGCAACTTTATTTCTTTCTCCTCTATAGGCACCCGTAGATGGTCTCAATATGGCCGCATTTATTTGAGACACTTTAATGAGCTGGACCACGAACTAGACTCCCGGCTAAACACCGCCTACACCTTGTCCAATCAGTATCTCAAGCTCTTCAACAGCAATATAATTAGCGTCATCGCTAAACATATTCAATTCATCGCAGGTTAGTTAAATTTGTTTGATACGCGACGTCTAACGCGATATCAATGGTATATACATGTTTATATCACGCTATTATTTGTACCGGTCAGGTCCGGTACTTTATATTATTTCTAACTATTTACATAGTTGTGTGTAAAGTAGCACTTTACAGTGTGATGATCCGAGTGGCTTTGTTACACGAACGAACGTTAGTGAGTGAGTGAAAATAAAGCCACGAGGATCAGAACACTGTAAAGTACTTTGCAACAAGTATATGTATGTAGTTTTATTCCAAAATTGTAAAATTACGAAATGATTGTACATATACATTATAAGTGATAGAAACCGCACAAATTATATTAGTTGCTGTATAAATAAATGTTAAAATGACAGAAATTATGTTATAAATAAGTTAGCTTATATTTATGGTGGCATTTGGAGCCATGTTTTAATAATATAGCTAGGCCCTACTGGTTAATAGCTATACCCCGCCTACCGGTAGGTAATGCAGTAGGCCTATCTGGCTGTCAGGCAATTAATAATAAGTACCACCTATTGTTTATGTGGTAACCATGACGGCGTGACTTTACTGTCACGCTGTGGGGACATTACATAAGTAGTAATCCCCAATAATGTACAGGTCAATACAATGCTGTAATGTCCTCTAAGGTTGTAAAGTGATAAATAACAACTCGCTGTTAATACTAACGGCGTTGAGTAATGTTACAATTTGGGAATAAAATATATTACTACATTATATTATATATATTAGGGATGTGGCGAATGTCCGCATGATTTTTCGCATCCGCATCCGCACCCATGGCATGCGGATGTGACATGCGGATGTTACATGCACTATTCAAGCATCCTGTCAGAAGGCCCAGCAACCACTTAATTACATTTTCAATAATAATTACTTTTCATACAGTATACACTAACACTCGATGGCGGGAACAATATAAAAAATGTTTGTTGTATTATTGTTTAGTTATATTATGTCCCATTCTGTTCTATAACCTTAGACTCTTGTTAGTTTATTAATATAAGATTAGAATATAATATTAAAATGCTGGTATAACTTTGATGTAAAAGGGAGGCCAGGCAAAAATATATGTTTTAATAGATATCCGCATCCGCGGATGTTACCTCAGACATCTGCATCCGCATCTGCATCCGCGGGTGTTATAAATATGACATTCGCAACATCCCTCCCTAATATATATGTATATTGTATAATTACATTATATGAATTCATATTCATATTAAAAATATAATATTATTGTTAAGTTAACTATACAAAAAGTTTTATTAATGTTTTAATTGTTGTAAATGTCAAATGTTGGCTGTTCTACTTTTTCTAACTACATCAACTTTTCTACCCCACTAGGTCCAATATTGGCTGTTCTACATTGTCTAGCTACCTACCGATAGGTGCTTGTTGGCTCTTCTACTCTGTCTACTTTTCTACCGCTAGGTGTAATGTTAGCTGTTCTACTCTGCCTACTTTTCTACCGATAGGTGCAATGTTAGCTGTTCTACTCTGTCTACTTTTCTACCGCTTGGTGCAATGTTAGCTGTTCTACTCTGTCTACTTTTCTACCGCTAGGTGCAATGTTAGCTGTTCTACTCGGTCTACTTTTCTACCGCTAGGTGCAATGTTAGCTGTTCTACTCTGTCTACTTTTCTACCGCTAGGTGCAATGTTAGCTGTTCTACTCGCTCTACTTTTCTACCGGTAGGTGCAATGTTAGCTGTTCTACTCGGTCTACTTTTCTACCGATATGTGCAATGTTAGCTGTTCTACTTTTTCTATTTTTCCACAGCTAGGTGCAATGTTAGCTGTTCTACTCTGTCTACTTTTCTACCGATAGGTGCAATGTTAGCTGTTCTACTCGGTCTACTTTTCTACCGATAGGTGTAATGTTAGCTGTTCTACTATGTCTACTTTTCTACCTATAGGTGCAATGTTAGCTGTTCTACTCTGTCTACTTTTCTACCGCTAGGTGCAATGTTGGCTGTTCTACTCTGTCTACTTTTCTACCGATATGTGCAATGTTAGCTGTTCTACTCTGTCTACTTTTCTACCTATAGGTGCAATGTTAGCTGTTCTACTCTGTCTACTTTTCTACCGCTAGGTGTAATGTTAGCTGTTCTACTTTTTCTACTTTTCTACCGATAGGTGCAATGTTAGCTGTTCTACTATGTCTACTTTTCTACCGATAGGTGCAATGTTAGCTGTTCTACTCTGTATACTTTTCTACCTATAGGTGCAATGTTAGCTGTTCTACTCTGTCTACTTTTCTACCTATAGGTGCAATGTTAGCTGTTCTACTCTGTCTACTTTTCTACCTATAGGTGCAATGTTAGCTGTTCTACTCGTCTACTGTTCTACGGCTAGGTGCAATGTTAGCTGTTCTACTTTTTCTACTTTTCTACCGCTAGGTGCAATGTTAGCTGTTCTACTCTGTCTACTTTTCTACCGATAGGTGCAATGTTGGCTGTTCTACTCTGTCTACTTTTCTACCTATAGGTGCAATGTTAGCTGTTCTACTCTGTCTACTTTTCTACCGCTAGGTGCAATGTTAGCTGTTCTACTCTGTCTACTTTTCTACCGCTAGGTGCAATGTTAGCTGTTCTACTCTGTCTACTTTTCTACCGATAGGTGCAATGTTAGCTGTTCTACTCTGTCTACTTTTCTACCTATAGGTGCAATGTTAGCTGTTCTACTCTGTCTACTTTTCACCGCTAGGTGCAATGTTAGCTGTTCTACTCGGTCTACTTTTCTACCGATAGGTGCAATGTTGGCTGTTCTACTCTGTCTACTTTTCTACCTATAGGTACAATGTTAGCTGTTCTACTCTGTCTACTTTTCTACCTATAGGTGCAATGTTAGATGTTCTACTCTGTCTACTTTTCTACCGCTAGGTGCAATGTTAGCTGTTCTACTCTGTCTACTTTTCTACCTATAGGTGCAAAGTTGGCTGTTCTACTCTGTCTACTTTTCTACCTATAGGTGCAATGTTAGCTGTTCTACTATGTCTACTTTTCTACCGATAGGTGCAATGTTAGCTGTTCTACTCTGTCTACTTTTCTACCTATAGGTGCAATGTTAGCTGTTCTACTCTGTCTACTTTTCTACCTATAGGTGCAATGTTAGATGTTCTACTCTGTCTACTTTTCTACCGCTAGGTGCAATGTTAGCTGTTCTACTCTGTCTACTTTTCTACCTATAGGTGCAAAGTTGGCTGTTCTACTCTGTCTACTTTTCTACCGCTAGGTGCAATGTTAGCTGTTCTACTATTTCTACTTTTCTACCGATAGGTACAATGTTAGCTGTTCTACTCTGTCTACTTTTCTACCGCTAGGTGCAATGTTAGCTGTTCTACTCTGTCTACTTTTCTACCTATAGGTGCAAAGTTGGCTGTTCTACTCTGTCTACTTTTCTACCGTTAGGTGCAATGTTGGCTGTTCTACTCTGTCTAACTGTTATTGACGAGGATGTACTAACGGTGGAACACGTCCTTACAGCGATGACGTCATTGGGTCTCATCGTCACCGCGTGTCGGGTATTTATACCTGATGAGAATCAGGTTGGTTGCCTAGCGATGTGATATAAACTTAGATTGGTTGCCTAGCGACGCGATATAAACTGAGGTTGTAATAGCGGCGACTGTGTGAGGTTGTCAACACTAGGGGTTTTGGTAAAACAGATAGAGACGATTTACGACATGGCTTAAATCGTCCAGTTCAGTTGTTTTGTATCTAGTATTGGACGGATCCAAGAAGTGGATGTCCTTATTTCTCACACGTGTTTATTTGTTTGTGTGTTTGTTTGTACACACAACTTCTTGCATTTAATGTTGATGGAATTGAATGAAACTTTGGGGATAGGTTCATTTTCGGACCTAGTTGTGTATGCAGGGTTTTGGTTGCGAGTGACCTGTTGGTTGCCTAGCAACAGTGAAATTAATTCTAGAATGACCGATCCTAATCGTAGAATTCACTCAATCAAAATTCTGTCGACAACAATGGATCCGTCGATATTGCCAGCTCTCGCTGGCAAGCTTGTAGATATGAATTTTCCCTCTATTATTTCCCTAAATCTCTATCTAGAACGCTCGTTTTTCTTGTCTGTTTTATTGTCCATCCTCAGGTGTGGTGTCCGGAAGGTATTCTACAAGCGATAAAGTCTCACATCCATTACGCGGACGATTCCTGGACCGGACGTGCCCACACCGACAAGGTCCGGTCGGAGTTCAGTCAGCTGTTCCAATACAAAGCTACCTTTTACTTGGAGGAACTTCTCAGTCCTATCTTCACTCCATTCATCATTTACTATCGTCTTAGGCCAAAATGCCAAGATATTGTGGACTTTTTCCGTAATTTTACGGTTGAGGTAAGTTGTGCTGGGTTGGCTCCTGTCTAGTAACAAGTGATTTTTGGGTTCTTTCTGTTTCTTTATTTCTATATAGATATAGTATTAATTATTGTTTGGACTAATGTGAATGGAATGTGAGACACCAGAGGCAACCCGAAGGCTCCCAACTTTGGTAGATCATATTAGCAGGAATGACTCCATTCTATCTCCAGGGTTGAACACGCTGTAACTATCCAACCATTTTATTTAATCCTCCCGTTTTATAACAGATGGATTGGGTTGACGGCTTTCCGTGTCTCTCAGACTATCCATGTTTTATTATACCGTCTTATTGTTTCATCCACAGGTAAACGGCGTCGGTGACGTATGTTCCTTCGCTCAGTTAGACGTACGTCGTCATGGTAACACGAGTTGGATGTCAGAACCAGAGAGCCCGGCTGAGTGTCAGGCCGAAAACGGTAAAACGGAGATGAGTTTGATGCACTTTACTGTAACCAACCCAAGTAAGTTAGTTTAATTATAGTCCTGGTCAGGCTTCCACAAAATTCGAAACCTTCCGGAAACCACAATTTTTAATCGAAAAACTTCGGAATTTTTAATTAAAATTAATTGATTCCGGTGTCACTATCTCCTAGAGTGAAAGCGAGCATATTGGGGGATGGTTGAGTTTATAGGGCTGCAGCACTTTGTCAGCTGATTTTAATTCTTATTTTATTTATTTATATCAATTTGAATATTTGAATTTGAATATTTTCCCCCGTATTCAAGATCGTCCTAAATTAATTAGTGTAAACCACTGCAGTCGGCCGCTGCTTATGTTCTACCGAATGGTAAAGTCAACTAATAGTTGAAGGTCTCGGCCACAGAAAGTGAAAAAAAATAACGAAACGTAGTTGTCAAAATTTTTTTTTTTAAGTGGTAAAAGTATATATCATTCGATTGCATTTTTTCCACTGATTGAGAATCTGACAATAAAACATAAAGATATTCAAAAGCTAAGAAATTATGGGGAGAAAACGGAAAATTGCAGTCAAACTCTACTTTTCCTGGTGTAGTGTTTGGATTCCTTTTCCAAACTCTACTTTTCCTGGTGTAGTGTTTGGATTCCTTTTCCAAACTCTACTTTTCCTGGTGTAGTGTTTGGATTCCTTTTCCAAACTCTACTTTTCCTGGTGTATAGTGTTTGGATTCCTTTTCCAAACTCTACAATTTTGTGTCGAGTTTGGTCTTTCTTCCGGTCGAGAAGCCAGTAAATAATTCCAAACTCGTGAATTCCTTGTGTTCTGATTGGATAATATCATCATTTATTGTTATAATTAATCACATCAAAGTTGATAAATTCCGAGAATCCTCAAGACTCATTAAGCCGGGGAATGCCATCATGGATGGGTGATCTTCCCGGGTTTGATTATTGTTTTGGTTAGAAAACACCGCCGCTATAACCTGCTCAGCTTATTTCCCCTAATGTTTTAAATTAAATTAAACTAATTTTCTTTTCACGCACCGTTTTTGTTCGCTATTTCTTTTCTGTCTCTGTTGAAGGGCGAAGTTAGGATCCGCGCAAGCTGTAATCTTCTGCTCATATTTCGTATTGTCTGCTGCCTTTTGCGATGAGCCTCCTTTTCACGATTGTAAACACGAGGATTATCCCTTCTGTATATTGTTTTCGCTGATCGGTTCCAAGTAGTTTATAAGTTTGTCGACTTCGTGGTTCTCTCGGTGTAGTAAGAGTTGGAAGTACAGTTTTGGATTTGAACTGCTTTTCACGGGTTTGCCTCTTATGGCAAAACCTTTCCTTCTCATAATTCTCAATCCTCTTCTAACTCTTCTAATTTTCTTCTCGCAGACTTGCGGCGTCGGGGAATTCGGCGGACCACTAAAGTTAAGTTTACTTTTAGTTTTCTTTTCGTTTTCCTTCGTAGAAACACTTCGTTTTGGTTTGGATTTCTTGATAATGTTAAGATCTTTATTGCGTGCCGCTAATTTGTCTTTTTCTTTCCTCTATGTGCGCGCCATCCATCACTTATTATAGTTAGGTACAACAACCAGCCTGTAAGTAATCTACCGGTATCTTAATATCTGGCAGTAAGCCAAACTGCAACTCTTTAAAACATAAACTACTTCAGTCTGAACTGGTCGATAGACAAACCTGCTCTATTCAACAGTAACTATTAATAATTTATAATTTTGTTTAAATAGATTATAAATTACTGACCCCTGCTACATACAAACTATAGAATGTTTCAGCAGTCAGAATCAATTATTAAAAATAATGATTAATGTTTTAGAATTCAGTTTCAAATTTAAACTTCCCTCTCAATATCACACTGCTTACAACAGTGATAATTTGTAGAGTTTGGCAATTAAGATAGTAGAGTTTCGAACTGCTTAACTGCACCATGTTGAGTTTGGACATGAAGATTGAGTTTGGATCTATAATTTGCCTTTTTCCAAACTCTACCAAATCCAAACTCTACATTGCTTATGTCAAACACTCACATTTTATCTCATAGAACTAATTTGAATAACCACAAATTGGTAAAGACTTATTTTTCTGGAAGACAAAGTAAATGATTATGTGACTTGCATCATTACAATATAAAGACGGCGTTGGCAATTTTTTGGCAGAACTTGAAAGTTACAATCCAAACTCTACATTTTTATCTCAAAATAATATATGTAACAATTTGAAGGCTTGTATTATTTACCAGACAAAAGTAATATAGATAAGCAGTGATGTACCTGAAAGGCTAATACATAGGCTTTACTTCAAGAGTAAAATGTATCCGCATAAACTTGTTTGAAGATTACAGCAACAACTGTATCTTTACAGTCTAGTATTATACTAATATTATCGATTTTTTCGACATGCAGTTTTAAACGTGCACCCAAACCCATCAGATGCCTAACTTATGTCGTTCATATAGTTGAAAGACCAGGCCACCTTTCTTCTTTCAGAAATCATATTGCTTTTCCGCATTGTAAGTGTAGATCACCTTACACGTTGAGTCAAAGTTAGTATACACTTCTTGTTTCGGGCAAACTCTAGAAAATAAAGCAGGGGCGTCACATCCACCCCTGCGACCCCTGCACTCCAGGGGGGCGCAGGGCCAGTGGGGGCGCAACAGATTTGAACTAAGAAAAATAGAACAGGTTACAGTTTTATTTTTTAGAGTAATCCGCTGTTATTTGCGTCCAATTTCCCCTGGAGATGGATTAATTTTTATTGCGTCCATCCCCCCCCCCCCCCCCCCCCCTATCTGAGATTTTTACAACGACGTAGTTTAAATACTCAGTGAAAAATATAGAAAAAATCTAATAATAAATTAGAAGATTAATCAATTCGACAATTAATTTTTATTACAACAGTACATATGATATTGATATGATATATTTTGTAGCATCGAAAGGGCACAAGTACAGGGTCTGCGGCGTTATTTACCAGTTACCCCAAATCTTCAACCTTATAGTGTTGGTTTATTGGTACCGACGGAAAACTGTCCATGCAATTCAAATATGTAACATAATCTTAATTTTGCTGTGGAATAGCCAGAGCTATGTAGTAACTTTGAAAATTATGTTTTTTAGATGTTGTAGCCGATGTTTAGATGTTGTAGATGTTGTTGTCGACCCAAATGACAGCTTATTACTCCCAAAAATAAAACAGTGACCTGTTCTATTGACTAATTGTTTTAGTCAGTGCAACGTTCCACAGTTACCTGCTCCTTTCCTAAAATTGATAATTCACCAATGAGAAGAAATATTAGATCTATTTAGAAATGTACTCCTGAGCATTTCATTTATGTATGAATAGCAAACTAAAGTACTAATATACATAATATAGTCCATTGTTGCCCAGCTACTTGTGTGAGATAAATTACTCTTTCGAACTCCCATACCTCAGATATTTTTCAACGAAATTCAGATTGTGTTACAAATTGTTAGAAATTCAGATTACTCAGATTACTCAGAGGGTGAGACGTGAGGGGGTGTACGCACAAGCCAAATTTTGTAGGAAGGCTTGCATGAAAATTTAACTTTTTAATCCACTGTAAGGGGACGCATGCAAAATTTTGCAGGGGGGCGCATTGTGATGTTGCGCCGCCACTGTACATAAGCATGATATTTTACGTATAAATATGGCCAATAAAAAAAACCTTTGCATCTGAATTTTATATATGTTGTAGAGATTGTCGAGCTTGTTCGAATGAGCTATAATTTTTAATATTTTTTTTTCACTTCGTGGCCGGGACCTGAACCATTCCGTGTACTGAGCTGTTGAGAAGTATAATTCCAGTACCAGTCCAGTTTTCAGTCCATCATAACATTGCTTCATTTGAATATTTTTCTAATTATACATATAAGCTTTGTAACTTAAAAAAATAATCCAAATAATACTGTCCAAATAATAATCCAAATATGATTTGTCAACTCCTCTAAGTCGGATTTCCTTGCCATAGCTTCTAAGGGATTCGAATTTGTTAGTTATCTATAAATAAATTTTTCAACATTCTGACATTATTATATTGTTCAAATTATAAGATTAAACAATATGATTGATAGTAATTGATTGGAAATAAATGATATTCCGAAGCATTTTTAATTGACTGGGCCATAAGATATTGACATGAAATTCAGAAATTTTGATAGTAAATTTGTTCAAAAAATTTTTTCAACAAAATTTTTTCTAACATTAGTTTTTTACTTTTCTCAGAACATGTTTTATCCCTTTTTGGTCGGTTTCTATATGGTATAATTTTGTAAATTCGATCTACTTTTGGGGGTTTAAATTATTGTTTAGGTGCACAAATTCTATTTCCATTGCATCTCAGGTTTTTAGTGAGTCAAAATCTTCGGAATTTTTCAGAATCTTCCGGAAACCTAGTTTCCGGGTATCCGCATTTTGTGGAGCCCTGGTCCTGGTCTAAGTAATTTATCGTTTTAAGTTATTAATCGTATAAGAGTTATATAAATTTAATCCTATTAAGTTTACTGTTTTTATTAATTGTACCGGTACAATACTACGTATTATATTTGAGACTATTATATATATCACGGCAGAATAGTAGTTCTGCAAATTCTATTGTTGGCATCTGTTTCTGTCCAAATATTTTTCCTTTTTTTGTATCGTTTACAGATTGGGAACCGCCTTTACCGTCGCAGCAATATCTCGAGAGAATCCGACAGCGGTTGCGCGACGAGGTTGGCGCTCCTGGTGCAGCCGGTGTCCCCAACGGTCTCGCGTCCCTCATGCAGCTTAGCAACGAGGGTTTCCCGTCGTTGCTGAGCTACCAACTGCCTTCGCTTCCCCACCTAGCGTCCAGCGTACTGAACCAGAAACTCCAGCTGACCGGTAGGGGGCTTAGTAAGCGGACCGGGGGGTCGTTGGAGCAGACTAACTCGTCGGGTCTACTGCCCCTCATCCAACCCGTTTCCCACCCCGACCAACCCACCTCCACCTCCTGCCATCTAGACTCATCGGGTTTCCTACCGGCGTTGTCCCTGATCAACTCCGTATCGTCGCCAATGGCGACGTCCAATGGGAGCGGAGCCGCGCCCGACTACACCGCGGCCAACGCGGCCTTCAGTCTGTCCTACCTGCGGGGTCTACACGAGCGGGACCTCCTGCGGGGGGACCCGGTGTCCGTTGTGGGCTCGGACGCCCCCAGCAGCGGCGAACTGCTGAACTCGGGACCCCCCGCCGGTATGTGGGCGGCGCGGCCCCCCGGCTACCTCAGTATACTCCGGTCCGAGGCCTCGAGTTCGGGGCTGCAGGATGGAGACGACGGGGCTCTGTAGAGGTCTGCTGCTCGGTCCGCAGTGACGTCACACTAGCTAGATAGGTTTCGTCCATTAATGACGTCACTGTTGTACCTTGAGTTACGTCATCTAGTGATGATACATTACATTTACAAAAAAGGGTGCATCCGATAACCTCCACTCTTTAATGGTGCTTTTTATAATTTACTGTAACGTTTGTTATTATTAATTTCTTATTAGCTACACCGATATCATTATGGCGGTAATTTGTAAGGAGGTGAGCCCCAGTTTCATTCTCCTAACAATTTTGTACTAAATGATATAATATTATTGTGGCAAACTTTTATTAACTTAGTGGGACACGATGCGATACGATACGAACCAATGATTCAATAGAGGTTTTTGAGATAATCCGAAACGATGCGGAATATCATCCAAGATGCGATACGAAATACAATAAAGTTTTCCTTTTTTTTCGTATCGTATTATTTTTATCAGTATTTACTCTTTGCTTCTTCTCTACTAAGTCAGGAATATTTGTGGGGCGAGCCACGAAGTTGGCGGAGCCTTAGCGAATTGACACTGTTAGGGGGTGGGTCAATTTATGCAAATAGTTGTCGTCGTCGTCGTTGTCGTCGTCGTTGTCGTCGTCGTTGTCGTCGTCGTCGTCGTTACGATTTTGACATGCTAATAACTTTGTCGGATTTAAAGCTGCCAAGTTGAAAATTTGTAGGTATCAATATGAGCAAAAGTTGAGATTTTTGAGAGACTTTCAGACACCATCAGTGGAATGGTCTCCCGCTAGAGGGCCACTTGTCTAAACATTAAATGCCCTCCCATTTCTTTGCTTTTAATCCGTTTAAGCTGAAACTTGGCAGATATGTATTAGACCATTAGCTGTGACTTTCAAAGGAGGCGAATCCATCTGCAGTTCTCCAGTCTGCCGCTAGAGGGCCAACGTGACTATTTGCATAAATTGACCTACCCCCTAACAGTGTCAATTCGCTAAGGCTCTGCCAACTTCGTGCTGCGCGAAGTCCCCACTTCGTGTTTACTTTATGTGATTATACCCCAGTTATACAGCATGCAAAAATTAGATATTAAAAGCAATATAGGGGGCGTTCATATAGTACGTCACGCACTAGGGGGGGAGGGGGGGGGGGGGTTAGAGATTGCGTGACATTTTGTGACAGAGGGGGGAGGGGGGTGTTGACTTTTGTGACGGTCACGGCGATGTTCTATGCTTTAATGTTAGCTTGGCTTTGATTTTCACACATGTGTAGAAGAGTGGGTAACTTTAAGGAAAACAATAAACTCAATAACATTGAGTTTAATCGATAAATTGAGTAGGACATAGCAGCCATTGACTCCAACACTATAATACCTGTTATTAATATAGAATAAGAACACTTGACTTGCCCGAGGGAAAATGTAGATATAGTGATTGAATTTATATTGTATTTTGGCATAACAAACATTGTGTATTATTACAATAAATTATTTTTTGTCGGGGCGGGGGGGGGTGTTATTGTTTTGGGGTATTACAAATTTTCTAATCAGTGTCAGAGGGGGTGCGGGGGGGTTGAGCTTGCGTGACATACTTTATGAACGCCCCCCCCCCCCCCCCCCCCATATCACTTAACTCTCCCCAAAGGAACCTGCACCAACAACTGGCAATTTGTGATCATTTAGTATTAAGTTCAGGGCTCAGATACCGGTATGTTGAATACTACCGATACCCGGGCCTTGATAAAATACATCACAGCTCACTGTAACAATAACAGTTTGGTAACAGCTAACTATTTGGTATCGGTAACGCGCATTCTTATTCAATTTTTTATCATTTTCAATGAAAAATAAATATAACTAAATTAATTAAAAAAAAACTAGGAAATATTTTTAATACGAAAATTTGATTTCGTATCGTACCCTGTCCCTGAAAACTACGTGGCGTTGTGCAGTTTATCGTAACTGGGTATTCGGCTAGGCTAGGCTAGGCACTAATTATTACAATTTGTGGAAGTTGATAATTTTGTTCGCACCGACAAAAAGTTAGATGATTGAATGAAAGTCATAATATTGTATTTATTTAGTTAATTTGTTTTAATTGTCAACTTAACTTGATTAGTTCGGTAATTTTAATAGCTATTTTATTTATTTGCTTTTGTTATTTATGATGCGGCTAGATATTTTATTATGTAATTTTTATTAGAAATAATTTGTTTACAAATTATATTGATTTCTATAAACATGTGGAACCCTATTTAGCTGTTTTAGTATATCTTACATTGTGGACCTGGCACCAATACTTTCTTATAATAACGTTATCCGAGTAAATGTAAATCAGGAAGGAATATCAGTGAAGTGACATCACAATGAAATACCTAAAAATATGTGTGAGACATGCTTCAAAATATAAATGTTTTTCGACTTTACAACAGCAATAGATATATATACAATTATAATATTATTATTATCTATGTATTTACAAATTTAGGGAAAGCTCTTGCCGAGGCTGAGTGCTCCACCAACACTAAGGCCCTTCCCGAGTGCTCCACCAACACTAAGGCCCTTCCCGAGTGCTCCACCAACACTAAGGCCCTTCCCGAGTGCTCCACCAACACTAAGGCCCTTCCCGAGTGCTCCACCTCACTAAGGCCTTCCCGAGTGCTCCACCAACACTAAGGCCCTTCCCGAGTGCTCCACCAACACTAAGGCCCTTCCTGAGTGCTCCACCAACACGAAAGCCCTCCCGAGTGATCCACCAACACTAAGGCCCTTCCCGAGTGCTCCATCAACACTAAGTTCCTTCCCTAGTGCTCCACCAACACTAAGAACCTTACCGAGTGCTCCGTCAACACTAAGGCCCTTCCCGAGTGCTCCACCAACACTAAGGCCCTTCCCGAGTGCTCCACCAACACTAAGGCCCTTCCCGAGTGCTCCGCCAACACTAAGGCCCTTCCCGAGTGCTCCACCAACACTAAGGCCCTTCCCGAGTGCTCCACCAACACTAAGGCCCTTCCCGAGTGCTCCACCAACACTAAGGCCCTTCCCGAGTGCTCCACCAACACTAAGGCCCTTCCCGAGTGCTCCACCAACACTAAGGCCCTTCCCGAGTGCTCCACCAACACTAGGCCCTTCCCGAGTGCTCCACCAACACTAAGGCCCTTCCCGAGTGCTCCACCAACACTAAGGCCCTTCCCGAGTGCTCCACCTCACTAAGGCCTTCCCGAGTGCTCCACCAACACTAAGGCCCTTCCCGAGTGCTCCACCAACACTAAGGCCCTTCCCGAGTGCTCCACCAACACTAAGGCCCTTCCCGAGTGCTCCACCAACACTAAGGCCCTTCCCGAGTGCTCCACCTCACTAAGGCCTTCCCGAGTGCTCCACCAACACTAAGGCCCTTCCCGAGTGCTCCACCAACACTAAGGCCCTTCCTGAGTGCTCCACCAACACGAAAGCCCTCCCGAGTGATCCACCAACACTAAGGCCCTTCCCGAGTGCTCCATCAACACTAAGTTCCTTCCCTAGTGCTCCACCAACACTAAGAACCTTACCGAGTGCTCCGTCAACACTAAGGCCCTTCCCGAGTGCTCCACCAACACTAAGGCCCTTCCCGAGTGCTCCACCAACACTAAGGCCCTTCCCGAGTGCTCCGCCAACACTAAGGCCCTTCCCGAGTGCTCCACCAACACTAAGGCCCTTCCCGAGTGCTCCACCAACACTAAGGCCCTTCCCGAGTGCTCCACCAACACTAAGGCCCTTCCCGAGTGCTCCACCAACACTAAGGCCCTTCCCGAGTGCTCCACCAACACTAAGGCCCTTCCCGAGTGCTCCACCAACACTAGGCCCTTCCCGAGTGCTCCACCAACACTAAGGCCCTTCCCGAGTGCTCCACCAACACTAAGGCCCTTCCCGAGTGCTCCACCAACACTAAGGCCCTTCCCGAGTGCTCCAGCAACACTAAGGCCCTTCCCGAGTGCTCCACCAACACCAAGGCCCTTCCCGAGTGCTCCACCAACACTATGGCCCTTCCCGAGTGCTCCAAAAACAATTTTCTATATACAATTTCAACTATTTTTTATTAAGTATTTAATTATAGTCCTACTTAATTACAGTAATAATGGTTGGTATCATGTTTTTGCCACTGACATGGCGTAAGTATTTCTCCTTCATTAGGCTTGTATATAAATAACCGCAAAATGGACGCGAATATTATCCTGATTCCTCAAAGTTGCAATTTTTATCCTCTTCATAACCGACTGCCAGGAATAGATTGGACCAACAAATAATTGGATAGGAAAGGTGAAACAAAGGCAACTGATGTTCCTGAAATTTGCTAATCTTTACCTTGAAATATATTGATTTATTTGTACCATTTACTTATATTGCACCTAATATCTAAATCCTAAAGTCAATAATCGTAATTATTTGCGTTTCTTATATTTCGTTTAAATGGTGCTATCGGTCACACCGCGTATTCATGGCGACAGCGTGAACTTACCTGAAAGCGAATTGTAAAGTAATCCACGGCGTCGCGGCCCGGTGCTATTATTAGCGCGATGTAAAGTCATGTTATATTGAGTGGTGGAACATTGTATATTGACTAATGTTAATTAAACGAGTTAATTAAGCTCGACGTCATTGTTTGATATACAAAGTTCCATTATATCTGTTTTACATTTGTTTGAACTTCTGTGCATTCATTACATTACATATTATCTCGTGTAACTAGAAAAGGATATATAATTATATATATCATTTTTTAATTATATATCCTTTTCTAATTATATATCCTTTTCTAATTATATATCCTTTTCTAATTTTATACCCTTTTCTAGTTACACGAGATAATATGTAATGTAATGAATGCACAGAAGTTCAAACAAATGTAAAACAGATGTAATGGAACTTTGTATATCAAACAATGACGTCGAGCTTAATTAACTCGTTTAATTAACATTAGTCAATATACAATGTTCCACCACTCAATATAATATTACCTTACACGCGAGCCAGGGGAATAACAAAGGGAAAAAAGTGAGGAGCAAAGGCAATTTTGTAGAAAAAGAATTACGTATTTTATTTAAAACAAAGTTTTGCTTACAACTGCTTGATGTGTAATTAGCCTCACTCGGCAAATTATACATCTCGCGGTCATCGGTAAGAAATCCCATTGTTTTCCGTGTCCTAAATAGTTATTATTGAATATTGACGGTGTCTATTTGTGCCCATTTATGGTCGCCTGCAGCCGGTAATTAACAAGTGAGGTCATGCACCTGGGATTATAATAAGGATAATAAGTAATGTGTTTTAAGAGGTTCCCTTAGGATCTGTTTTCGCGGTCCATCTTCAGGGATTCGAACCAGCAACCAAACATTGATTTGGCATACAGTATGTTGAAGTTAGTTACTCCACAATATTTAGTCGCCCGTGTAACCTTTTGTGATTGTCATAGTACCATACGTCTGTGAGAGAAGAAAATAATAATGAAAGGCAATGTTTTAAATTATAATTTATATATTTATGTGTGGAAAAAAGCAGTGGTTTCCCCTTACATTTTTTTTATCGAATAATGGTCCTTATTTCTCCTCCTATTTTAAAGGATGATATTAATGCATATATGAATTTATGATCCCCCCCCCCCCTCTCGATTGGCTAAAACAAATTAGTTGTATTAAATCTCCCCCTGATGATTTCATGATTTATTTGAATACAATATAAGAGGTCTGTTTGATAATTAATAGCAAACATCCAATCCTTTTATTAAATAGATAGATCATCTTTGGGGGTGGATAAAAATACAGAAAAGTTGTGCAATTAAAGTCGCATCCACTTTCAGCCAATCATTAGTACCCGGTAATATGGGAGACCTGACTTCTGCCGGGGGAGTAAAGTAAAATGTATATTTACGGAGTGTTCATCCTTTGCGCCCTTCCTGCAATATTCACCCCTATTATAAGAGTAGAAATTAATCAATTTGTGAATTATTACACCCCCTAAATAGTATAACCACAGTCCGAAAAAATATCACTCCGATGCCTGTGTACGTCACTTCTCAGTACACCCTAACCGGCACTCTTGTAACTTATGGTGCTTAAACACGAGAAGATAGTCCTACCCTAACAATACACTAATATACATCAATAGCGGTAAAACACTGACTGAGTGAGGAATACATTTAGGATTACAGATTTAGAGTAGTTACGTAGGTTAATTATCCGGTTTATCAATACATATTTTCCAGGTGTTTTATTACTTTATTAGTCTTTTCCCTATATTTCCCTTGCCTTGTGTTCCCTATATTTCCCTAGTGTTTTACTGTTTCACTGGTGTTTCTTAGTTTAAATCTGTCCCTTAAGTAATATTAATATTAATTACAACAGATTACATTGACATGTTGAATTTCGATACCTTTTATGATTAACGGGATGCGATATAGAATCAAAGTATATAGAATTCGGCATAACTACTTTGGTTGGCCTACACTACTTTTTTAATTTCTTAATGCGAAATATTAAAATAGACACTGGAGACTGAATAACCTGGCGTCCTGCTTTGCAGACAGCTAATCCGATGCCACTGCATTCTGCATACATTAGTATCGTGTTGGCTTTTCCGATGACGTTTAGTCAACCTCACATACGATATACATTATACATGAAGCGATGTATATCATATATGTTATTCTTATTATCATACTGTACAACACAACACTCCCTGTCAAGACTTTTTGTTATCGTTTAGTTATAAAGTCAAACCACGTTGATGTCGTATAACGTAACAACACGAACCATCATGCTTCAAAGTATTATAGCAAAATGCTAGAAGCCATGGAATACTAAATAATGCATTGTATATTGAGTATTACAAGGCGTACAGGTACAGGCTGATAACCGTTTGATATTTCTTAATATCCGCTGTCTATAGAGGCAGCCCTTTGATTAATTAAATTTTGTATCAGTATTTACTGGAACTAAGTAGGTACTCACACACTGTCCCATCCATTTAATTCTCAACCTAAGCGACCATGCATGACATGTCCCGTTGCCTTTATTTCTAACTAAATTGTAGCCCGTTGTTACCTGACTACAAAGGGTGTAAACGTAACGCCGACAATCAACAGCCGACAACCACAGCCGACTAACTAAAAAACGAGGATTTCATGTTCTCTTAGCATTATAGGGTAACCGCTGGCTACCGGACTAAGTAGTTTTGCAGTAGTAAATTGCTAATTATAAATAATGGCGAATCTAATTTTATTCATTTGCGGGGAATTATTTATAATTAAAACTTTCTAGAACAACCTTGTCCTTGTAACAGGAAAGCATGACATGTAAATTATAAACACTTTCGTCTCGTACCAAATTAGCGTAGTGGATAACGCGTCGGGTTATGAATGTAAAGGCCGCTGGTTCGATTCTTTATGAAGTAGTTATTGTGTGTATTTTAATGACGTAAGTGATCACTGTATATTTATAATGACGCGGTGACATACTTGAATCATAAATGTATGACGTAGGGACATAGTGATAAATAAAGTTGCGCTGCGAGTGATAAATAAAGTTGCGCTGCGATATAAAGTAGAAAATATATCGCCCTGGCGATTTGATTTGGTAATGGTTAAAATCTTTTGCGGCAACGTGTCTTTTTTGTGCAATATGCGAACTACTCTAAAGGCAGCAATGTCTCAAGAAAGTTCACTTGCGCCCTGTGGCGTTTATTTTTGGTATAGAGCTCTAGTGATGAAATCACCAGCAATTGGTCAATATTTTCTTTGTTCCGTAGCTCCTATGCTATTTGAACGGCCAATCAGCACAATTTTCACTTTGCGAATTCCTGAGATCTTGTTTACGTACGAATATGCCGCAATGCGACAAAATCGTTCATTCTGACTTCTGCCCGAATGCCATCAGTGGCGAGAGTTATAGTAGAGCTCAAAGTAAATGACCTGCACTCACTGCATTCAGTGACTTTTGAGCAGTCTGCTAACATCTGACTGTTGATTAACCGCCGGCACCGCGTAATTTATGCTGTTTATACTGTTATTCATTGTTGTTTGGTAACATATTTAATGGATGTTTATATTTGGAGAATACGTACTTATAATCGATAATCCCAACTAACTTTCTTTATTATTACGAGGTAAGCAGAAGGGAAGCATTAGTAACGATTGATTGGCTCGGGATAATATATGTATGATTACTTCACCCCTACATTAATGGTACTACGTACCTACTGTACGTAGTACCGTTAGTGGAGTTAGAGATAAAGAGTAAGAGGGTACGTAGTACCGTTAGTGGGGTTAGAGTAAGAGGGTACGTAGTACCGTTAGTGGAGTTAGAGTTAGAGAGTAAGAGGGTACGTAGTACCGTTAGTGGGGTTAGAGATAGAGAGTAAGAGGGTACGTAGTACCATTAGTGGGGTTAGAGTTAGAGAGTAAGAGGGTACGTAGTACCGTTAGTGGGGTTAGAGTTAGAGAGTAAGAGGGTACGTAGTACCGTTAGTGGGGTTAGAGATAGAGAGTAAGGGGGTACGTAGTACCGTTAGTGGGGTTAGAGTTAGTTAGTAAGAGGGTACGTAGTACCGTTAGTGGGGTTAGAGTTAGAGAGTAAGAGGGTACGTAGTACCGTTAGTGGGGTTAGAGTAAGAGAGTAAGAGGGTACGTGGTACCGTTAGTGGGGTTAGAGTTACAGAGTAAGAGGGTACGTAGTACCATTAGTAAAGTTAGAGTTAGGGAGTAAGACTAAGAGGGTACATAGTACCGTTAGTAAGAGTTAGTAAGAGTTAGAGAGTTGGAGAGTTAGTAGATTTGGAGAGTTAGTAGAGATAGAGAGTTAGTAGAGTTGGAGAGTTAGTAGAGTTAGCAGTAAGAGAGTAGAGAGCACAATATACCGTAGAAGTAGTAGCAGAGGGGTTGTGGGCACTGAAAGCGCCACGTAGTAAGAGAGGGGTACATAGCAGGGTACTGGGTACACATATTAGTAGGGCACATAGTACCATGGAAGTTGCGGGCACTAAGGGTGACACGTAGAAAGGTAGATAGGATAATAGCGCAGACAGGGGGAACATGGGTAGAATAAAATAAAATTAAGAATATCAGGATCACCCCCGAACTACAGAAGAGCCTTCAAGGTGGCCTTCGAAGGTCTGGTAGACCACCCGGGGCTGAAGGGCAAGTCGGTGTAATACAACAGCCGGCATCTAGTAGACAGGGAGGTGGATACACCATATCAGAGGTGGGAGAAGTTGGAAGCGGATAGACTTGAGGAGAAGCGACTGGAAGAAGTCGCCAGACGAGAAAGGCGGAGAGAGAATGAAACGGGCGAGACCGGGAGTGACGAGTCATATCACCTCCGAGCGGGGGGGTTAAGGCGCGTCATGTAGACGAGCATATAATATAATATATATATATATAATGTATAATTGTATAATAATTAATTGTTATATATAATTCGTATATATTATATAATATATACTGTAGTCAAATACAACCTTTTTCCAATTAGCTACTGGGACTGGGGACTAATTGACTAGAATAGCAGGACGAGACTTAGACGGATCCCACTAACATGGTGCACACATGTGTGGGACCGGATAAGTGTGTGGTCATTAAACAACAGGGCGGAGTTCAGGATTTATTGTGAAAGCTCGTATCCTGCGGGATAAGAATCGTCCAGATGGGCACTACCGGGATATGAGTAGGAGGGGCACTTGATGGGACCACAGGTGTGGAGAGTGAGGGCAAAATGAGAGGAGTATGAGGAAAGTATGGAGAGAAGGTGTTGGTGCACAGAATGTAGACGAGTGCAATTCAAATGTGGGGGGCGAGTAAGAGGGAGAGTAAGGGACAGAGAGGTCCGAGAGTAAGATAGAGTAGAGTGGAGTTTGTTCGCGCTTTCAGACCTTTAGCAGTTTAACCTGCCAATTTTAGGTGTCCTCTTGTTTATAAATCGACTTTAGCCTATAACAATTATTTAATGCACATGAAGTAACATTATCCGAAGCCAGTCTATGCGCGATCATTCACCCACAGTTAAGGGAGACTGGATTCGGGTGCTTTGAAGTTATTGCGTTGCAGACCTACTGTATTATTCGATTGATCGTTACTATATAATCTCTGACAATATTATTCACTTTCGGGGAAATATTAACAGTTCCTTTAGGACGTGGTGCTTTAAGTATAAAACAGAGTTATGACTTATACTAAACACAACGAGATGGCTACTGATTTTCGTAAATAGCGCATTCTTTAGGAGATGCTTTATTATCTGTCACACTGCTGCATACGACTTCACACTGCTGCGCACTGATCTGTCGACCGTCACTGAATTTGACCATATATAAGGAGGATAGCAACTAACACATGTAGGGATTATGAAATAGCATTTAATTCACACTAAAACCACTATAATGTAAGTCGCAATTGCTACCGGTAACCGGTCCCTCTTACCTTCAGTAATCAAGAAGATTGGGGTTTTATGATTATTTATTGGTATTCTCCAAATATAACAACATATCCATCAACATATAACAATTAATAACAGACAGTAAACAGAAGTAAAATAATGCGGTGAATAGGATTGAGTGAGTGCAGTTTCATCAGTTTGTTCAGGTTTGTTGCACAGTGCAGTCAGATAATAGATTTACGTTCTTATAATCAAAGCCGTCTAATGTTGGTCAAAGTCTGAAACTTCTACCGAAAAACAGAATAATTCCAAAGCCGATGTTCTGAGGCTCAGAAAAGGTAAACAAAAACCGTAATGCATTGCGCGGTTTTCCGTAGGCCTCTGTACAAGATAAAATGAAAATCGCTCTGATTGGCCGAGCCTGAACAAAGAGAGGCTCCATGTGTACAGTAAATCAGCTGACAGATTTCGTCATCGGAGTTCCAGTCTTTTAGAGTATTAGGCGTATTGCGGCAGAAAATGGCTTGTTATGTCCGCTAAAACACCTACAAGGTACATGGCGGAAAAAATGGCTTGTTATGTCCGCTAAAACAACTACACAGTCATTGCGGAGAAAAATGACTTGTTATATCCGCAAAAGCTTTTACACCGCTCCCAGAAAATGGGATTTAATTCTATAAAATATAAAAAATCACAGTTTCTAAAATATAAAAATACTCTAAACAGTTAGTCTTTCTTACGTGAACGGCATTTACACAGTTTTTTGAGGCTAGCAAGAGTCCTTTTCTCTTTGGGGCGAGCCACTTTACTAGGAGGGCTATAACTCCTAGGTGAGGGGTGCAATACAATTGCATCGGAAGGTTTAGGATTACGGTCGGTGTATCCGCCGGTCGAGGTACCCGGTTGATCGATATCAACCTCAGTGGAACGAGGTCGAACAACCTTCAGAGCGCGTTTCAGGACAGCAGCTCTTACTGGTCCCTGACGAGTCGTCTGCACGAGAGCGGTAGGTGGACCGTGAGTAGTGAGAAATTTCCTCGGTTTGATGGTTCTTTCTAACTCGCGTTCTCGGGCTCTATATTCATAGGGTCGTCTATGAACTTCCTGTAGTTCTGGATGCGAGTTGATGAACAAGTCACCATATTCCGGATTTTGACGAATGAAGTTTATCAAGTTATAGGAATTAAGATCGTTGGGATTAATGTTCCTGAGATATTTACGAACAAATTTGGTCGAAATATTCTCGCCAACACGCTTCATTAGTTCGTAACTCGGTGTGCGAGATTTTTGTGGGTGGAACGGGTGGAACACATAAACTCCTTCGTAGGCACGTCCAGGGTAATAGCGATGACGTGACTCATAATGTAAATCCGCGTTCGCTTCCCAGGCTCGAATGTAGCGTAGGGTAATCATTTCATCTACGCTTTCCAGATCGCTGTTGAAAGGGCAATCAAAACTTGCATGTCCTTTAAACTGACAATGATGGCATTGAGTCATAAATTGGGGGCAGACTGCGAAAATGTGCAAGTTATTGAGTCTACAATACACACAATAGATCTCCATCGTAGGCTGTTTATGGAAGTAGGAGCATGGTACGTTGGAGTCCACAGGGGTGAAATGGTCTCAAGATGCACATAATCGGCAACGTTTCCTAGAGACATAATTGGCATGCCGATAATCGTACACGGTGAGACATTGTGGACCCTGATACCATTCCAGGACGTAGTCGTTGTCACTGCTCCGGGGCGCTGTGGGCTGAATCTCCTCGGATTCTAAGCATATTGGTTCGTCTTCCAATTGCATAGCTGAGGTAGGTGTGGCTGTCTCCTCAAGCGAACCCACTGTCTGAACTTCCACGATAGAATAACCCGTGGGGATTCGAGGTCTTTGTATAACAGAGGAATGTAAGTTCTGTATACAAACGTCCTTGAAAATGGCGAATCCAGCGCTGTCTAACTTCTCAGCAGCTGAGTCTCTTAGGCTGAGCTTGGTCAGAGCACGGTCCTTGAACTGACTATCAACGTTACGGAACGGAGTCAGAAAGCGCCTAAAGCATTCGAAGCGGATGAATTTATTGTGTTCATCTAGCTTGGCGAGTTTGGTTCCAAGTATTAAGGGATGGGCGCGTATAGTACGACTGCACACATCGGCTAGCCAACCGGCAAGTGCAGCGTTCTCGAAGATAGTGTATATAGCTAATGAGGGACGAAGTGGAACACTCATGAAGCTATACACGACGCCAGATGCGGTCAATGGTCCGTCGAAGTATAATCGAGAATAATGATCTCCATATACTTGTTGATAGTTGATAGGGTTACCGACTTTGAAATTCCATCCGTATTCTTGAAAGGCAAGATGTCCGATGGAGGTTCGTTGTACTTTATTGATGCCGCTGGGTGTATTGGCATACATAGTTCGGAAGAAACCTCGGCCTTCTGGGCAGGGAGCAATCAGCTGAGTATCCACGAAAGGATATGGGATATTCTCCATGTTCCTCAAGTCGTTTTGGAGATCTCCATAAACAGCTGAGCCGATTTTAAGGATTCTTTCGTTAAACAACATCTCGAGCACGGGCTGGGGTAACATCGATCCATCGATACCCATGGCCGGTTTGCACTCGGTGTCGGTGACGTAACGCTGCGCGAGTTCGAATTGTCCATGACGGAGTTTCTTTTGTATCTTGGTGAGGGTCTCAAAAGAATAATCAATCACGTCGGAACACGCTCGAGTAAACACGTGGGTAGAACCAGCTAGTCCACGTATATGTATCATGCACGTAGTTCCCAGTTCTCCAACCGGAACGCTACCTTCGTTATCGTAAGTGACAACTCCATACATTTCGATAATGTTAAGAGTTTCATTCCACTCTTTAGTGGCGTTTTCTAGGGTCATCCCTACCGGATGCCTTAAGGTGGCGCATTCGCTAGCGTTGGGTAGATCCCTATACTTTAGATATTGTGTAGTATACGTCTCTACATCTCCATATCGTTGTATTCTCTCTTCCTCAAATAATACGTCGAGATTCCAGTGGACTAATCGAGTTTTGATAAATCCATCGAGATTATACGGAGGCAGTATATCTTTCTCTATTCTGGAAACATTGTAGGGTTTTCTGAATGAGTTTACTTTCACTAACTGATCCAGATGTTTCTGCAGTTGTTCGAGTTCGACAAGATCGAGAGGATTTATTAGTGGTAGAAACCCTAGACTATGTGTAGGATCTTCCGGTTTTACCATATAATATTGAGTTAGATTAACATAATAAGGGTGATCTTGATCCCATAAAACGAGTTCGGTAAAGGTCTAGCGCGTATGTTGACCTCATATACCATACGACGGACAAGATCCGCTCGATTGTCCGGAGGATCAACGAGTATACCGTCGACACGAGCGGCCTCGATTGGCGGATGCTGTAACATAGGAGCGTCAGCGATAAGATCTCGAGATCTTAGGTTGATATCAACTGGTTGGGGTTGTACCGTTGCGAAGAGTTTGTCTCCGAAATGGGGAACCATCGAGGGATGAATGATGGTTTTGGAGTAGAGATCAGTCATAAGGATTTGAGCTTCTGGTTGGGCTAATGCTGCTTCTTCTCTCTCATCCATTTCGATGTGTTTCTCCTCGAGCTGATTTTCCTCCGCTTGTCGTTGTAAGCGTTCGTCTAAGAACTCTTGTAGAGAATAGGTTCGTCCAAGTTCGATGTCTTCCTCGAGGTTCTGGATTTCTCGATCGAACTGGGGTAAGGCCAACTCCTTCACCGCTTGGACTTGTTGCTGCAATTTGCGTTTCTCTAAACAATCATAAGTTCCTTTTCCGATCTTCTGCCGAATAGCGTCTAACGCGTTTCGTACAACGCTCTCCTCGACTTCGGTGACGGGTTGTATCGGGGTTAAACCGGGACGATTGTACGGGTTCAACGGCAATATTAGATGTCCGCGTCCCAATCCGGCTAGGTAGGAGGGGTGAATATCTAGCGAGCCCACTACCGGAGTGCCACCGATTAATTGTTCGGGTAACACAAGATCTTTGAACAGTGAGTACAGTTCAGGAGGATCCGTTATACTATTAGGATCAAGAGTTTGAGGTCTCACTAGGGAGTGAGGAGGTCTGACCGAGTATTCCGGAACTCTGATCATGGGTTTATTTAAGGATCGTTTGAGTCGAGCGAGCGTAGGTGATACGTCGAACAAGTTTCGCTCGAAACTCCCGTAAGTATAGCGAGTAAAACTGTGTTTAGCGCAACGTCTCCGCGGATGTTTATGTCTTTCCGTTTGCTGGTTGGGTCTAGGGCATTCATCGCAATAATATCAAAGACGCACGTCTTGTAGGGGAAACGCGGGTGATCGTTCTCCAGTTTTACAATATTCCTCCATCTGTTCGAAGCTATCCGGGACGACAGGTAGCGGTCGATCGGCGGTAAGATACATCATAGTGAAAAAGAGCCGTTTGAGTTCTATCATAGGGTCGTGATGTATACCTTGAGGATATCGAGTTTCTAGATTTTGTTGGCTGGCAATATTGAGATATGTTTCTCTCAAGAATTCCAGATATTCGTTGAAGTCGCTGCGTTTATCCGGCTCTTCAACGTCTTCTCTTTCGAGTCGGTTTCGAATAGAATTCTCATGTTCGATTCTCGGGTTATCGTTCCAACTCCGCTGGGTATGATATTTAAATAGAACCATTTCCCTTTCAGTGTCTACATCGTCCGTATCGTGTAAATCGATAGGATGGCCAGTGGTTAAGAAGTCCATATACGTACCATTACGATGCGTGTAGCGAGCGGTGAATTTTCTATAGTCCAATTCACGCGTGAGTTGTTCCTTGGGCATTGGCAGTTCGATATAACGGCCATCGTCCTCCGTAGTAGTGGGACTAGCGTCGCCGCGTATTAGGCTATCAACAAACGCTTGCAACGGTAGGGTATATCGCTCCCTGATACCAAGATTATCTTCTATCAACTCAGTAATAGCTGCTATATGAGTTTATCAATATTGTAATTAGTTATAATTAGGCTAGCGGGCGTCGCTGCCTACCCCTCACTGCCCCCGGACAGCGCAAGATCCTCAGCGCCGATGTACTGTTGTCGCGGTGCCTATCGCCAGCGTAGTAGCTACACAACGACAACAATAACCAGCGCGAGTCACTCCACTGTCCGTCCCAAGGGCTTAGATTTACTTCAGGTTCTTACTGCAGAGGTTGGGCTACTTTCACAACTGCGACTAGCTACTGTAAACACACTTTAGTAGCAACATTCACCTATAAACGCACAAATTCTACACAACTGTCACAAATTGTACACATTCACGCCATTTGTCCGTTAGTCAAGTGCCTTCCAGAATGCCACGTTATTATTATGTATCCTTGGATACTAGCAGTGCGCTATTTATTCCGTATGCTATTCAATGAGGCAAGCTTTCTATTGTTCTTTTAACTCGCTTCTAATTCTAGCGTGGTTGTTGCTATGGTGAAATTATGGAAAGCTAGCAGTAGAATTAGGGTAATTCTCATGCATACAGATCTGGGATGCTATTTAATAGTAATTCTTTAATTGTCAATATTCCCCCTTATACATGATTTTATGAATTTTATCGGCTATTGACTATATATTGGAGATTCTCTCACACTAATATACTTAGGGTGAATCTCCGTCTGGGAATTGTCTGGGGACGTTAACCACTGATTCTAGAGTTTTGTCTTTCAAGTATATCGGTGGGTGCCATGATATCTTAATCGACTAGAATTACAGATGGTCAAAGGGTTTAACAGATTTATTTTGTGTTGTACGCTACTGTTAAAGGGACATCACGCTACTATATGTATTATTTAATATACGGTATGAGAGCAATATTGCAAGAAGCAATGTCAGTGAGAAGAGGCAAGTCGTTTCCAAGGTCTACCTAGAGCTTGGTTTAGCCGAGACACGAGGATCTGAACTTTGCATTCCTAATACTCTACTCACCAATAATACTTGAGTATAGTACGAGCTTTATTGTACTTTAATAAGTACGGATATTTCATCTTACTGTAGTCACGCATTTATAATATGATACGGACAGTAAGGAAAGAGAAAATAATTATTTCTCGCCGTTACACTAAATATATAATATAAGTAATTAAGTAATTAACACGAATATATATGGCACTAATCCTACTAAATAATCGCTAAAATAACATTCTACTAAATAAAATTAAAGAAAACGATTATAATAAAATTACATAATAATATATACATAAATATAAAAATAATAAAAACAAATATAAAATAACATAGTCACACACCCACTCCAGACGCTGTTACGTTGGGGAGTCCCTAGATGTTTGTTGGATTAGGGAGGTGGTCGTGGGAAGAGTATCTTGCCTTCCATAGTTTCCGGATAGTTCTCTGTCTCTTTCCAGTAAACATAAACGACCAACTGGGCGATTGAGTTGCAATTCCAGGTTTCTTAAAGTTACCTCGCATGACGACGAGTTCTACTGATCGCACTAAACCATCATCGGAGATATGAGTCTCGATGATACGACCTGTTTGCCACCGCTTATGTGGAAGATCTGATTCCACAATAAGGACCATGTCTCCGGCGCTGACGTTTTCTTGCTGCGCAAACCACTTGGTTCGAAGTTGTAGCGTAGGCAGATAATGTTTTTCGAAATGGTCAGCGAAACGACGGGATAATCGATTCCAGAAACTCACGGGAGTTACTTGTGAATTTAGTTAGTCGAAATCCACCGCGTTTCAAGCACTCTACCGTTCCCTTGGCAACATCAATGGCTTCTTCCACCGATGGGAGGGACTTTAAATTGTCGTTCATATATATATCCCGTTTGATGTTGTCAATAACCGCTTTAGAGAAGGCGTCTCGGTTGTCATCAGCAGTGGTGCGCACTACTGAACAAGCGTTCGGGGGCTCGAGATGATCCCGAAAGCCTGGATGGTCATCCAGTACTCCACCGGTTTTTGGTTGAGGTCTCCTTCAGACCACCACAGAAATCGTAGGCTGTCTCGATCCCTATCCAGCGCCTTAACTTGTAAGAACATGCCTTCTATATCCGAGGCGAAGGCGATCGAATATTGCCGTAATCTTAAGAGTATTCCCAACAAGGATTGGAGTAAGTTGGGTCCCGGCAACAACTCAGAGTTAAGGGATTGGCCCATGTAAAGGGCGGAGCCGTCAAATACTACCCAGACTTTGTTGGGTTTACCGGGTTTGGGAACGTAATGATGTGTTAGATAATACGTTCTCTCAGTTATGGGTGTTTCTTCCGGTACTCGCTCCGCGTATCCCTTATCGATGAATTTCTTCTGCTGGGTCTTATACATCTCTTTAGCTGAAGCATTTGCCGTAAGGCGCCGATGTAGTTGCGCGATTCTCTTCTCCGCCAAGGGTCGGTTATTTATAAAGTTGGGTTCTTGCCGTCGGAATGGCAGACCAATCTCATACCTACCTTGATCTTTAAGAAAACATGTAGTTGTTTCCTGGATCTGCTTGGCTCTTTCCTCCTCGACCGATAGTGCTTTGTCGTAGGAATTAGGCTCTACAGCTTCTTGAGTAAAGAATCATACGGCGTGTTCATCGTGAATCTTAGCATTGTGTCGATCTATCACCTCATTTAGCTTGTCATTGTAGTCTAATTGTCCGTCATGATTGATGAGATGGCACAGGTGCACTTGGTTTCTCCAAGCTTCACTTTCAGTGAGGAGGTCGATTGTATTTTCCTCGTCAAATAATTGGGTAATATCGTCGTTATCTGAGGAGTATGGTGTTCCCTCAGGTGTGATCTCTCCCTCACTGATTTCTTCTTCCCATTCACTCACCTGATGTATTTGTTCGGCAGGTAATCTTTCCATGAGTGTTCTATGGGAAGGTCCAGTGAAGTACCAACCTACTCTAGTTCTTCCCGCATAGGTTTGCAATGGTTGCGGTCGAGCAGGCCGTTTCTCTAATGTCTCAAGCGCCTCATGCGCATTTTGGCCGATCAATATTTGCACCCCTGGGTAGTCGGTGTTGAATCTAGGGATATTATGTTGCTGGGTAAAATCGTCTTCATCCCAGTTGTAAGGTTCTACTTGACTGGTAGCAAAGTTCTTTATCGCCACCATTTTTACTGACCTTATGCTATGTTCTCCTAGTTCGTCCTGAGGGGTGGACAACGCGCCTACATAGTAGTCTGTAGCTACTGTAGATTTCCAAACCTGCATAATTCCTGAAAGGTTCAACTTAGTTCGGAACTTGGGTTGTCCAGCAAAGATGTCTTTGGCTAGTTCTTTGTCGATGAATGTTCCTGTGCTGCCAGAGTCCAGGACGGCGTTGACTATAAAACTCTTACCTGATCCATGGACTCTCAGCTGAACTACAGGGAATTCCCGGATTCCAACATTGGAAGTTGGCGCTTTCCAAGATGGTTGTCGGTCAGGAATAGTCGGGTGCGCTTCTTTATCGGTTTCAGTCTCATACGTAAGTGCTCGATACACCGCGGTGTTTATCATATAACAGGATTCATTTTCGTCGGAGAATTCGTCCGTGTAAAATCCTTCCATCTCAGAACTGTGGTCAGTGTCGTTCACATCACTGAACTGGACATGTAGTTCGGACTCGCTTACCTGACTCGGGCTGGTTCTTTCAAATTCAGTGTGCAGCAAGATATGATGTTAGCTTAGCACTTAGCACACCTCGTGTCGGAGTAACAGGTTCGCCGTTGGTGTCCTTGTCTGAGACAATTATAACACAACCGCTTATCCCACATGACATCGCGTCTATCCTTTAAGGATTTCTTTAAGAATTCATCACACATACTTAAACGATGGGGCCCGACGCACAATGCACATTTTGGTTTGATGTTACTTACTTTACCTTGGGTAGTGTTGTGCACACTCGTTCTTTCCTCGGGCTTTCTTCCATGAATTCTCTTAGGAGACGTAGGAGGAGTTTTTGTTACCTGTTCTCTCCTGTCACTGATTCGAGACTTAAATTTACTTACGTTTTTAGGTGCTTTGTTGACATAGTAAAATCTTTCAGTGTCTTTCCCGCTGTTCTCCTCTTGAGAGGTTTGGCTTTCGCCGTCATCTGTATAACATACTGGGGTGACCTTTCTCCTAGAAATGGGTTTTTCAATTACCTTATTTTCCGGTGTCTTCTCTCGGGACTGTTTTAGGAGCTGTAATCTTACCTCTCCATTTAAGAATGACATGAGATCAGCCATGGTAGGGTCTCTTTGTTGCTGGTCCATCATATAGAGAACTCTTTTGTCCCAACGAGTACCTACTCCACCCTTTGGCAAAGTAGATGCTACGGCTCCAATAACCATGGAACTCTGATATTCATGAGACTTATCTAACCAATCTAACTGTCTACAAATCTCCTGAATCTCATCGGAAAACTCTATAATCCCGCTGCTAAGGAACTTTCGGGGCGCTACTAATTTCGCATACAAATACCTAGCTATGTTTGTCCTATTACCATACCTGATGTTTAGTGTATCCCAAACTTGTCGCAATCCATCTGGATGTCCAATAAACTTTAACGCCATTAACTTGGGGGGTCCTTCCAAGCACTCGATGAGGAATCTAAGTTTCTCTCCATTAGATAGTACAGAGTTCTGTATGTTATCTTTATAATATTCATTAAAAGGTAACCATTTCATCTCATCTCCATTGAACTTGATGATCTCTCCCACCTTTACCGCTTGACGGGCTTCGGTTCTAGCCATTTGACGCATAAAACTTTCTTGGGCCATCGTATTATTTAATATCGAGTTATCGGTATATAAATTTCTCGGATTATGATCAGGTCTATATGGAATATCATTATCAACAGGTTTATAATTATCCTTGATAGGGTTTACTATAGGAGTTTCTACTTCACTAGCAGTATAGATGCGTGTAGGCTCCACACCTTGCGCATGAAATACTTCAGACCTAACAGGTTGACACATTGTTACAGGGGGTGGTGGTATACCCCTTTGTAGATTTACCAATTTATCGAGTTCTAAAGCGATACTCTGCTGCACTTCTTGCAACTCTAACCTACCTTCTCTTACTGTTCCCTTTAACTGTTGAACAGTCCCCTCCAACTCCCGGACCTGTTAGGAGGAACGTTCCCGATGTTCCTCCATCTGCCCGAGCAGGAGATCCATCCCCCGCCGTCGCTCATCCACCCACTCTACCGCCAAAGCGGGAGCCGCCAACATAGTAGCGGGTAGACGAGGGACGACGGGCGATAAATCGTTAATGTCTCGCTCGGCGTCCAGGACCGGAATTGACTCAGGAACTGTCCTACTGGGCACAGGTAGTTTAGTACTGTGCAAAGGGAATTTTGAGTTAGGTTCTGGAAGTACAGGGGTCTCCATCACAGAGGGGGTGGCTTCGAGAACAGGCCTAATTATTTCAGGCTCATCTACTATAGTAGGGAGTCTTTCTACTCTAATAATTTGGTCTGTGTGTTCTGTACTACCTAAGTCTGCACTAGCTAGTTGCCTTCTCACAGCTGGGGGCAAATTAGGCAATTTCTGACAGTGGGGCGTTCTTCTACATCTGCTGGAACGAGATCTATTTCCTCCGCCTTCAGGATCTGTTGTATCGCCTTCATCAGATGATGTAAATCCCTGTCTCTTGGGAGTAGATCGACTTATCATCTGCCACTGACTAGCTGTTCTCTGTTTATTGAAGTAGTCTGGCTTCTCTTGAAGATTTTCCAACTCTAGTTGGGTTGTCTCTTCAGATGCTTTCCGTTCTGCTTCTACCACTGCCTCTGCCGCTTTTCTTTCCGCTTCTGCCGCTGCCGCTTTTCTTTCTGCCTCTGCCGCTTTTCTTTCCGCTTCTGCCGCTGCCGCTTTTCTTTCTGCTTCTGCCGCTGCCGCTTTTCTTTCTGCCTCTGCCACTGCCGCTTTTCTTTCTGCCTCTGCCACTGCAGCTTTTCCTTCAGCCTCTGCCACTGCAGCTTTTCCTTCAGCTTCTGCCTCCTTTCTTTCCGCTTATGCCGCTGCCGCTGCCGCTTTTCTTTCAACTTCTGCCGCTGCCGCTGCTGCTGCCTTTCGGTCTTCTATACGTTTTTTCTTTAACTGTTCTTCTTGGACCCTAGCGATGCGGATGCTTTCATCAAATTTAGCCTGGTCCGCGGCTAACATTTCCGTATCTAATGAGTCCAACACAAACTTGGCTCCCTCACTAGTAGGGTGAAGTCCAGCTAGCCGTCTCCTCAACTCTTTGTCACTTATAAATCGTTGATAGTCCGACAGATAGATGTCAATAGCGTCCTTCTTCTGAGGTTTCTCTGATGTAACGTTGCATTCCACCTGAGAAAAGGTAGCGTCTGTTGATTCTCCGTGGATCGCGCGCTCAGTTAGCTGAATTTTCCATTAGGTTGTTCCTTTGACTTTAAGACTCACCCGTTGGAACCAAGTCTTTACGGCGACTTGCAACGACGTGTCTTGGCTTCTCTTCGAGGCTTCCTCAAAGGCTGAAAGGATTAGTCTGATTCTTAGGATTCGTTCTCGAACTTGATAAAGCAGCTCTCCCTGCTCTTGAGGTCCTTGGGGTTGTTGAAACAGTTGTTCCTCTAATCGCTCCAAAGAGCTGAAGAATCCCTGTACATATCCTGCTGCCGACCTCTTCCACACAGCTGGATCTCTAGTGTCCTTTACCACTCCCATCCTGTATAAGTCCTCCCAGGCAGCTTCCGATAAGTTAAACGGGAGTCCGGGTCCGGGGAAGTTCTATTGCGTCTCGACAATAGACTTCAGTTCCTCCTTCATGTATCCCGCATAACTGTCCATGGTCGATCGCTTACTTCTTGCCCAATCGATTTGATGTTCCTCCACCGCAATCAATACTCTAGTGAGTACGGCTTCAGGAAGAATTAGAAGTGGATCTGAATAAACCGCTTCTGCCATCTTTGCTCCGATCTCGGGTAACTCTACAGTATCTGAACTACTGGAGCTATCGAGCCGCTGAGAAATAAGTTCTCGGTTCGGGTGTTGCTGCTGTTTAACAGGTGCCTCTTTGTCCCGCTTGACTTGAGCCCAAGTGCGTATGATAGACCTACGGTGCTTTACTAGCCTAGGATCTGATACTACTACTGGAGGGATGACCTTTCTTACAGTAGGAGGGGACTTGGACTTTGGTCTCAAATGTTCGGCACTCCTGTCGGAGTCGCAGACTGTTCTTTCTAGGAGACTATCTGATAGAGTTTGCTTTGTGTCAGCCATGTTTGATTGTACAGTTGAATGCCTACTACTATAAACGACAGTTAAAGCAAGTCTAGTAATTCAGTATCAACTGCAAGCCTAGTAATTAATTACCGATATCGTTACTCAATGTAACGCGATATATATATATAATATATTAGGATACCGGTATACACTTATAGTATATATAAGTATTATTACAGACAAGGACTGATTAGTCACAGAATACCAGTATATAATTTAAGCATAAATATATAGAAATATATATAATAAGCCAACCGTAAATACCGGTATACAGCATACACTTATAGTATATATAAGTATGATTATAGACTAGAATTAATTACAGAATACCGGTATATAATTTCAGCTTAATTTATAGAAATAAATAGAATAAGCCTATCGGAAATACCGGTAATGTCAATTATTTTACGATGCCTAAATTTCTGAATTTTAGGATTACTTTCCTTTACTTTATTACTGTTATTAAGCAGTAGTTCAACTGATAATAAGACCTAATTGATGTATGATAGGCCTACTATTTTATAAATCGGTTTGAGTTGATTTATAATATATTATGTACCGGTACAAGGGTTTTTGACAATATTTGAAATAAATGTTATTATTTCCAAGTAAGGTGTCACTACACAGACGCGGAACGCTCTCAGTGGAGTGCTACCTGTTAGACACTAAAACAAATAATTCTACTTTACTAAGTTACTTATTACTACAAATTACGTACAATTACTGTGTAGGATTACAATTTCTAAATAAACACCAAAAGTTACACGTACAAATTTCAGGGTAATTTTACAAGAAATCTATAAACCAGCCTAACAAGGAGTTAGAATTTCTGGTTATTACAAACGGACAGGATACTACGGTATTTGAAAATAATTAAGCAGTAGTAAATAAATTGCGTTGTCCAGATAAGAAAATACCACCGTCTGACGACTTATAGTCTTTAGCTCTACAGCTCTATAAGTACTACGTTATGTACCCGGAGTGTCCCTACCTAGAAGTTAATTACCGCAGCCAACCAGAGCTAATGTGCCTATTAACCACTTTACAACACAAATATACTGCCTACATACTAATTATTTTCGGAAAGCACTGTTCACTAAACCCTAAATTAGGTACAAGTACTTATACATCAAATAACCAGCAGTTCAATATACTTGTACAGCCAAAAGAACCACGGTATCTGCTGGAGTGACTAGAGTATAAAATCACCAGTCTTTACCTACGCCAAGCAGCCCTGATGTAGTACCGGGGTTAATTTAACTATAACGGTATGTATAACAAGCACAATTACTGTAGGAATAAACTTAGGGGTATGTAAGTTGCGAATACTCGCATAGACTCTGAATAATAAATAAATACGCTACCCGTGCAGACTATACAAACAAAATACAAACCAAACGCTGGCAGACTACTATCAAGCCTAAATAAACTACAGTATATGCAGACTCCGAAATGGTTAGTTAGTATGCGTTCTAACCGAGTAGTACGACTTATTCTTTCGGGGGGGATTTACCTTACAGCACTGGATGCCCCCACCTTCCTAACTAGTACTTTATCGGACATACACTCTACATACACTGCAATCGCTTCATACTCAACAATAGTCAGACAACAATCCAGCCTACAAATTATTTGTACAATTTGAGCAGGCTTACACGCCTTCTGCTCAATATTACACCTACAAATAAATAAAACTGACAGAGATAAATAAGCTCTAAAAGAAACAAGGGGTGTACAGTCCCTAATCTCTTAAACAGCCTACCAATATACAATATCACAATCGAAATAATACTAGTACCGGTAAGTACCGGTTGGGTGGTTAGGTAGTTAGGCCTACAGGTTACCGTCCGACCGGTACATTCGACTTTATTGCCTATGGTGCAATAAAGAAACTAATAAATCTATTATTGTTCGCGCTTTCAGACCTTTAGCAGTTTAACCTGCCAATTTTAGGTGTCCTCTTGTTTATAAATCGACTTTAGCCTATAACAATTATTTAATGCACATGAAGTTACATTAGCCGAAGCCAGTCTATGCGCGATCATTCACCCACAGTTAAGGTAGACTGGATTCGGGTGCTTTGAAGTTATTGCGTTGCAGACCTACTGTATTATTCGATTGATCGTTACTATATAATCTCTGACAATATTATTCACTTTCGGGGAAATATTAACAGTTCCTTTAGGACATGGTGCTTTAAGTATAAAACAGAGTTATGACTTATACTAAACACGGATGGCTACTGATTTTCGTAAATAGCGCATTCTTTAGGAGATGCTTTATTATCTGTCACACTGCTGCATACGACTTCACACTGCTGCACACTGATCTGCCGACCATCACTGAATTTGACCATATATAAGGAGGATAGCAACTAACACATGTAGGGATTATGAAATAGCATTTAATTCACACTAAAACCACTATAATGTAAGTCGCAATTGCTACCGGTAACTGGTCCCTCTTACCTTCAGTAATCAAGAAGATTGGGGTTTTATGATTATTTATCGGTATTCTCCAAATATAACAACATATCCATCAACATATAACAATTAATAACAGACAGGAAACAGAAGTAAAATAATGCGGTGAATAGGATTGAGTGAGTGCAGTTTCATCAGTTTGTTCAGGTTTGTTGACAGTTGCACAGTGCAGTCAGATAATAGATTTACGTTCTTATAATCAAAGCCGTCTAATGTTGGCCAAAGTCTGAAACTTCTACCGAAAAACAGAAGAATTCCAAAGCCGATGTTCTGAGGCTCAGAAAAGGTAAACAAAAACCGTAATGCATTGCGCGGTTTTCCGTAGGCCTCTGTAAAATGAAATATAATGAAGATAATGAAGATAAAATTAAAATCGCTCTGATTGGCTGAGCCTGAACAAAGAGAGGCTCCACGTGTACAGTAAATCAGCTGACAGATTTCGTCATCGGAGTTCCAGTCTTTTAGAGTATTAGGCGTATTGCGGCAGAAAATGGCTTGTTATGTCCGCTAAAACACCTACAAGGTACATGGCGGAGAAAATGGCTTGTTATGTCCGCTAAAACAACTACACAGTTCATTGCGGAGAAGAATGACTTGTTATATCCGCAAAAGCTTTTACAGAGTTAGAGTGGAGCTAGTGAAGTTAGAGTCAGTTTAGAGTGAGGAGATATAAAATTGTGTGAGAGGAGTCCACAATTGTCTCGAACAGAGACGTCAGATGTCTTGGTGCAACATAGGTTGCGGTTGCACCAAGAAGGGGTAGTAATATCATACCCAGAGGGAGCGGCCTGGAAAGCCGACTCCGAGAAAAGAACACCACCCCACACCCGATAGTAGACCGGGTTCCAGCGAAATTGAAGCGCACTTGTAGATGATGCTATCTTCTCACCGGGAAGATAGCATGGGGGGGACTGTAAACAGATTCAATTCCGCCGCATTATCCTCATAAAATGGGACAGTGACATTTTCAGCAATATGTTGGAGATACGAGATTAGCAATAACTAATCTCGTATCACAACCAACACCGGGGACAATACAAACCCCAAAGCCACACAAAGGAAGGTTAGAGGTCAAACCACCTCGGAAGGGGAGACAGCTAGCAGGGGCCAGGGGTAGGGGGGAAACACTCCCAGAGAGTGGAAAGGCGTGAAGTAGGTAGTTAGCCAATAAGGGCGAAGGAGAGCATGCGCTAGGTAAGAGGCCACAGTAATATAGAATATGTACAGAATATGTAGTGTAGATACGAAGGTACTGAGGTACCGGTACGGAATGTAGAGTAGATACGAAGGTACGGAGGTACTGAATGTAGAGTAGATACAAAGGTACGGAGGTACCGGTACGGAATGTAGAGTAGATACGAAGGTACGGAGGTACTGGTACGGAATGTAGAGTAGATACGCTCGTATCACAACCAACACCGGGGACAATACAAACCCCAAAGCCACACAAAGGAAGGTTAGAGGTCAAACCACCTCGGAAGGTGAGACAGCTAGCAGGGGCCAGCGGTAGGGGGGAAACACTCCCAGAGAGTGGAAAGGCGTGAAGTAGGTTATTAGCCAATAAGGGCGAAGGAGAGCATCCGCTAGGTAAGAGGCCACAGTAATATAGAATATGTACAGAATATGTAGAGTAGATACGAAGGTACTGAGGTACCGGTACAGAATGTAGAGTAGATACGAAGGTACGGAGGTACTGAATGTAGAGTAGATACGAAGGTACTGGTACGGAATGTAGAGTAGATACGGAGGTACAGAATGTAGAGTAGATACGGAGGTACTGAGGTACCGGTACGGAATGTAGAGTAGATACGAATGTACTGAGGTACCGGTACGGAATGTAGAGTAGATACGAAGGTACGGAGGTACCGGTACGGAATGTGGAGTAGATACGAAGGTACGGAGGTACTGGTACGGAATGTAGAGTAGATACGGAGGTACTGAGGTACCGGTACGGAATGTAGAGTAGATACGAAGGTACTGAGGTACCGGTACGGAATGTAGACCTCGCTGATATTCTCAGCGTTGGGCGGAATATCTCCCTCCACGACGCTGTTCGTGAAGCACCTCGCTTCAAAGCTGGCGGACCGGCGCGAGCTGCGCTACTCGGAGTGCGTGAGCTGGGTGCGGAGGCAGTTCAGCTTCGCGCTGCTGCGGGCCTCCCTGATGTGCATAAGAGGGTCGAGATCGGCACGGAAACGCCCAGTATTTGTTGGGGCAGAAGCATCGCCGTCCATCTTGCTGGCCAACGCCGACACAAGGGTGGGACAGTAGAGTCAGTAACTCATACCGGTATCATAAACAATTTCAAAATCAGTTTAATTATTTTATATTATTTAATTCCCTTGTATGGTTTAAATTTCCCGCCTTTTGCTCATTTGATAATATAGTTCATGTTTAAGTAAAAAAAAAAAAAAAAAAAAAAAAAAAAAAAAAGATACGAAGGTACGGAGGTACTGGTACGGAATGTAGAGTAGATACGGAGGTACTGAGGTACCGGTACGGAATGTAGAGTAGATACAAAGGTACTGAGGTACCGGTACGGAATGTTGAGTAGATACGAAGGTACTGAGGTACCGGTACGGAATGTAGAGTAGATAAGAAGGTACGGAGGTACCGGTACGGAATGTAGAGTAGATACGAAGGTACGGAGGTACTGGTACGGAATGTAGAGTAGATACGGAGGTACCGGTACTGAATGTAGAGTAGATACGAAGGTACCGGTACGGAATGTAAACGGAGGTACTGAGGTACCGCTACGGAATGTAGAGTAGATACGGAGGTACTGAGGTACCGGTACGGAATGTAGAGTAGATACGGAGGTACTGAGGTACCGGTACGGAATGTAGAGTAGATACGGAGGTACTGGTACGGAATGTAGAGTAGATACGAAGGTACTGGTACGGAATGTAGAGTAGATACTGAGGTACCGGTATGGAATGTAGAGTAGATATGGAGGTACTGAGGTACCGGTACGGAATGTAGATAGATACGGAGGTACTGAGGTACCGGTACGGAATGTAGAGTAGATACGAAGGTACTGAGGTACCGGTACGGAATGTAGAGTAGATACGAAGGTACTGAGGTACCGGTACGGAATGTAGAGTAGATACGGAGGTACCGGCACGGAATGTAGAGTAGATACGGAGGTACTGAGGTACCGGTACGGAATGTAGATAGATACGGAGGTACTGGGGTACCGGTACGGAATGTAGAGTAGATACGAAGGTACTGAGGTACCGGTACGGAATGTAAGTAGATACGGAGGTACCGGTACGGAATGTAGATAGATACGGAGGTACTGGGGTACCGGTACGGAATGTAGAGTAGATACGAAGGTACTGAGGTACCGGTACGGAATGTAGATTAGATACGGAGGTACCGGTACGGAATGTAGATAGATACGGAGGTACTGGGGTACCGGTACGGAATGTAGAGTAGATACGAAGGTACTGAGGTACCGGTACGGAATGTAGATTAGATACGGAGGTACTGAGGTAATGGTACGGAATGTAGAGTAGATACGAAGGTACTGAGGTACTGAGGTACCGGTACGGAATGTAGAGTAGATACGGAGGTACTGAGGTACCGGTACGGAATGTAGAGTAGATACGGAGGTACTGAGGTACCGGTACGGAATGTAGAGTAGATACGAAGGTACCGGTACGAAATGTAGAGTAGATACGGAGGTACTGAGGTACCGGTACGGAATGTAGAGTAGATACGGAGGTACTGGGGTACCGGTACGGAATGTAGAGTAGATACGGAGGTACTGAGGTACTGGTACGGAATGTAGAGTAGATACGGAGGTACTGAGGTACCGGTACGGAATGTAGAGTAGATACGAAGGTACCGGTACGGAATGTAGAGTAGATACGGAGGTACCGGTACGGAATGTAGAGTAGATACGGAGGTACTGAGGTACCGGTACGGGATGTAGAGGAGATACGGAGGTACTGAGGTACTGGTACGGAATGTAGAGTAGATACGGAGGTACTGAGGTACCGGTACGGAATGTAGAGTAGATACGGAGGTACTGAGGTACCGGTACGAAATGTAGAGTAGATACGGAGGTACCGGTACGGAATGTAGAGTAGATACGGAGGTACCGGTACGGAATGTAGAGTAGATACGGAGGTACTGAGGTACCGGTACGGGATGTAGAGGAGATACGGAGGTACTGAGGTACTGGTACGGAATGTAGAGTAGATACGGAGGTACTGAGGTACCGGTACGGAATGTAGAGTAGATACGAAGGTACCGGTACGGAATGTAGAGTAGATACGAAGGTACCGGTACGGAATGTAGAGTAGATACGGAGGTACCGGTACGGAATGTAGAGTGGATACGGAGGTACTGAGGTACCGGTACGGGATGTAGAGGAGATACGGAGGTACTGAGGTACTGGTACGGAATGTAGAGTAGATACGGAGGTACTGAGGTACCGGTACGGAATGTAGAGTAGATACGGAGGTACCGGTACGGAATGTAGAGTGGATACGGAGGTACCGGTACGGAATGTAGAGTGGATACGGAGGTACTGAGGTACCGGTACGGGATGTAGAGGAGATACGGAGGTACTGAGGTACCGGTACGGAATGTAGAGTAGATACGGAGGTACCGGTACGGAATGTAGAGTGGATACGGAGGTACTGAGGTACCGGTACGGGATGTAGAGGAGATACGGAGGTACTGAGGTACCGGTACGGAATGTAGAGTAGATACGGAGGTACCGGTACGGAATGTAGAGTGGATACGGAGGTACTGAGGTACCGGTACGGAATGTAGAGTAGATACGGAGGTACCGGTACGGAATGTAGAGTGGATACGGAGGTACTGAGGTACCGGTACGGGATGTAGAGGAGATACGGAGGTACTGAGGTACCGGTACGAAATGTAGAGTAGATACGGAGGTACTGAGGTACCGGTACGGAATGTAGAGTAGATACGGAGGTACTGAGGTACCGGTACGGAATGTAGATTAGATACGGAGGTACTGAGGTACCGGTACGGAATGTAGAGTAGATACGAAGGTACTGAGGTACCGGTACGGAATGTAGATTAGATACGGAGGTACTGAGGTACCGGTACGAAATGTAGAGTAGATACGGAGGTACTGAGGTACTGGTACGGAATGTAGAGTAGATACGGAGGTACTGAGGTACCGGTACGGAATGTAGAGTAGATACGGAGGTACTGAGGTACCGGTACGAAATGTAGAGTAGATACGGAGGTACTGAGGTACCGGTACGGAATGTAGAGTAGATACGGAGGTACTGAGGTACCGGTACGGGATGTAGAGGAGATACGGAGGTACTGAGGTACTGGTACGGAATGTAGAGTAGATACGGAGGTACTGAGGTACCGGTACGGAATGTAGAGTAGATACGGAGGTACTGAGGTACCGGTACGAAATGTAGAGTAGATACGGAGGTACTGAGGTACCGGTACGGAATGTAGAGTAGATACGGAGGTACTGAGGTACCGGTACGGGATGTAGAGGAGATACGGAGGTACTGAGGTACTGGTACGGAATGTAGAGTAGATACGGAGGTACTGAGGTACCGGTACGGAATGTAGAGTAGATACGGAGGTACTGAGGTACCGGTACGAAATGTAGAGTAGATACGAAGGTACTGAGGTATCGGTACGGAATGTAGAACAGGGGTCTTGTTACTTTAGGGACCGTTGTATCAACCGTTTCTAATTGTCTTTCTACACCTCCGTACCGGTCAGCCGGTACCTATTTGCTTGACTGCCTGATTTTTTTGGTTATAGAGTGACTATAACTGATGATTGTTTATTGTTTTGCTTCGAAAAGCTCGCATCTGTAACCTGCTTCTTTCCCTCAATTGGTAAAGTGGCTGTATATTGTTTTGGTTAGAAAAGCCTGCCTCTGTAGCCTGCTCCTTTCCCTTGGAGTTTATGACGAGTTTCACTTATTTATGAAAAAAAAATGTTTATAAAAAAAATTTGTAAGGCGTTTCATAAAATAAGCGGAAGGGCCTATATTATAAAAGCGTTCAAAACAACAGTCCCCAAAGTAATGGTTGGTGTTGGTTTGGGGTCTCTTTCATTGTTTAATAGGCTGGGTTCAGTTGTGCATAAGAGCCAGACAGTCTTCAATAAAATAGTGTAATTCATGGGGGGGGGGCATAATTTCCAAGGGGGGGGGGGGCATTATTTCCTAGGAAAAAATGCCACGGGAGGCATATTTTGCTGTTACATCGGTACCAAATTCGCGTACCCATTATCGCCTTGTACCCTTATTATCGCCTGAAGTTATTTGGAATCGAATCTCCGCTTTAAATTGCTTCCCATCGACCGGTTTGTTTCGATGGCCGTGATAAATGTTACTGTTACAACGAAAATTCAAAACTCAATACAGTAATTAATTGTTAAGTTAGTAAATAATTAGGGCATCAGTTGTGTTCACCACGGGATAGTGGTCTGGTCTCCTATAATAACAAGTAATCTCGGAAATAAAATACGTTGTATAAAGTAATTAATTTAATGAGCTATTTTATTATAATTATTAAATAATAAATACACAATAAGATAAAGTTAAATAACTATCTTGTAAAGTAACTACTGTTATACACAATAATATCCAATGCATTTTCATATTTATTTTGAAATTTATTAAATCAGGTGGGAATACACAGTAATTAAAAAAGTAAAAAAAGTGAGTCCGAAAAAATTGCGGCTAAATAATAATTATGTGTCCCACTTATCGATTTTAATTGCATATATTTGACGTTGACGTAGGCTACTTCGACGCCGCTGGCTATATTATATTGTAGGCTATATATTGTATCGAAATGCTTGGTAAACAAATAATATAATGATATAAAATATTTCATTATCATTCAAAGTCAGGGCTGGAATATGGACTAGGCTAGCTAGGCTATAGCCAAGGGGCCCCCGACTTTTTGGGGCCCCCCAATTCCAATAACATGTAAAGGAGGTGCAAATTAAAAATTAGAAATCAATAAATAATGTAAAATTGAAACTATGGAAACCATTCTTTGACTTAAAAACCATGAATTTTAGCGGTTTACATGTAATCTTACAGAGGGAGTCATTAATATTACTAATTCACTGCCATTGAACTTGCAGTTATGGGTTTTTAAACTCTGAGCAGTAGAGCAGTTAATTACTATAGGGGCTGTTGCCATTAATTGTAGAAATAAATGCTTTTAACAATTTTCAAATTCAAAAAATTTCGCTGGTATGGCACTAGCATTCGAGGGACTCATTGGACATTAGCCATATAACCTTAATCCGGCCCTGTTCAACGTATACAGTACAGTTTTTGAGTTTAAAAACCGGTACGGAAAACAGATAAGTGGCATCTTTTAATGTAAAAATACGTTAATTAAACTTTCTTTACGTTATGAATGTCATAATTATTTTACTTCCGAAAATCCAAATTTATCGAATTACAAATAATCGATTTAATCGTTTTCATTAATTGCCTCAAAGTTTACTAAATGAACTCATCATTATTTGTGCCAAATATGCGGAATAGAACTCTCTTTACACGAACCTGGATCGAAATAGATTGAAAACGAGGTGACATTGACCGTTAAATGAAAGATAATTTAAAAGCACCCAGGCGAAAATAATATTATAATTAATTATGTTTTATATAAATACATATTAGCATTAATATATCGTTAAATTAAATTTAATTCACCATAAGATAATATTTAACATAACATGAAACATATTTTTCATGCCTTATATTTTCTACTTATTATGCCATGTATAATTCCTAAATGCCCTGTATTTATTAGTTTTTGCCCAGTATTTTTTACGAATTTGCTCTGTATTTATTCATTTATACATACAATCTATACACCTGCTATCGTTTCAGGTAAAATCACTAGTGCTGCAGTGTTGTTGTATTATGGGAAGAAAAAAATTAGCTTAGCGAAGTAACAACTTTTTAAATGTAATAAAACTAGAATTAAATTAAATATTTATTTCACCTACAGTAGCGTGCATAAATAATTTATTGTTGTTTCTAAATGATCTTTCATTTGGCGGCCCAGTTCGATTAAGTTCTGTCAGATTCGGCCAGATTCTTGTAGAGAAATATCACTAAATATGTTCAAACGGGGTCGAATAAACGAGATGTTTACTTTTCTTAATGAAATATCTCGTAATTAAAAAGACTGACGTGAGTCAAAACGAACAAAGATCAGCTCGGTGAAGCGGCAAAGTCACTATTTATTGTAACTCTTATTATTATTACACCAATTTAATAGGCTACGGATTATAAAATTATTACGAAATTTGTAAGGCCTAATATTTCGTTCCTGAAGTTACAATAATTATTTCAATGGAATAACTTACGATGAGCTGCACCTTACGGTAATGTCAAAAAGTTACAAAATCAGCAAAAATAAGAGAAAATAATATTAATTTACTGCAAAAATCATATCAATAAAAAATCCTAAGATTTAAAACTATAACAAATACATTCAAGTACTCTAAAAACGATATTCAATCGGTGAAAATGTGATAAAGGCCATTTAAGTATGTCAATCAACATAAACTGAAAGTGAAACAACATTTAGTCACGTAATATACCGCAGTATGATGCAGTACACGGTTGCACGCATGGGTACCGGTAACGTAAAGTCTCGTATGTCAGAGAAGGATTGTCAATGAAAACATCAACATGCAGATCACCGCATGCAACATTGAGATAGGACACTTAGCGGCCAACCTGAGAGTTCGACGGTTCCCCGCTAGTGGAGTCAGGTTGTAACGAATTATTTGTTCTTCCGTTCCATTTACCATCTCCATTGTTCTTACTATTAATGGTCGACAGAGTTCCAGACTCCAATATAGTATCTTTGTCAGACGTGTGCAGCCGGTATTTACTTCTAAATTATAAAGAAATATTAAAAACTTACATAACTGATTTTATTAGAATACTTTTCATTCTCGGCATCGTTTGGCCTTTGCTGTTTTTCGTTTTCATTTTGCCTTAAGTTACAGATTTTAGATCCACCAGGTCGGTTGAAGAATTTATTCGCTATGGAGTAGTCTAAGAAATATTTTTAGTAGTACAGTAACCTAGAGGAAAGTAGACATAATTAATTTTGCATTAAACATCTAGTTTAAAATTCTAATATATTTCTGATAGATATATTTTCTATATTACTGTATACGTATCGTAACCAGGTATTATACTGACCCTGGAGGTAGTTTTTGTACGCAGCCAGTGTTTTTAGACAGATTTAGTTTTTTCCCAATACGGCCTCTAGCGCAATATAATTATTTGTATTTTGTACAGTTTATGTAGTCTACACTCGCCTGGGTAGGCGATCCTATGAGGCGCACCTATGAGCTTTATATGGGCTGTCCAGGATTTGAAGGTCACCAAGAAACACAGGCAATTTGATTATTTAGAGCAGCAGTACAGTAGTACCAGTACTCTTATGGGTGTCCATGCTGGGCTCTAACTGCAGAGAACACCAAATCCCTGGCTGACACTTTCACAAGAATGCTGCGCCAAGTACTGTACAACACATCTCCAATCAGACACTATATAATATTGGAGATGTCTCATTGGTTCCCCAAGTTCAAGTGAACAAAGCCGCTTCCGCTTTGCAGGACATTGCTTTCGCCGTGAGGACCAGCCTGTGTACAATCTTGTGCTTAGGCAGCCCCATGGAGAAAATAAGCATGGTGGACAGCCCATGCCTTTCTTGAGACGCCTCCTAATGGACACTGGTCTTGAAGATGCGGATAATCTCGCGAAAGACATGGGGGATAGGGAGTTGTGGCGGTGCAATTTTGTCGATAAACCGGCAAAGCATTCTTAATGCAATTGTGACTGATTGCATGGTGGCAGAGCATAGCATACATATATCGTCAATGTGCAGCTGAAATGTTTCAGACCGATTATAGTTTTAGAATTTTGTAATTTGGTGTTCTGATGAGGGAGGCCCTTGGGGTAGAAATATATATATATATTAGAATTTTGAACTACCGGTATGTGTTTTACAGCGCATAAAGATGGTGGTCCCTAAGATCGACCCATAAAATACACTGCAACTCCATGTCTGGCTCTCTGGTGGCTACAGACTATTTGCATAAAGTATGTTATGTTGCCTTTATTCCGCCACAGTCCATAGGCGTACTTTTTGTCTTTAAGGGCACGTGTTTGTGATAAAAATTAAAATTTTTACGGATTCCGGATTAAAATTTAATGGCGATTTCAAAACTAAAAACGACATAGCGAGATCTCTTTTAGTGCTCGAGTTATAGCTGTCTGTCTGCCTGTCAGTAGTCGGTCAGTCTGACAAAATTAAAGAAACACATGCATTGTACAACTTTCGCTATAGGATTTTTCATGTTTACTGATCACGTCAGTTTAAATGTTTCATGTATTCTAGATTGTCTGTCTATCTGCCTGCCTGCCTGAATGTCTTCCTTTTTTTAAATATAATTTGAATTATCCCTCCTTTAACAAAAAATGGCGGAAAAGATTGAAAACTTTAATTGCCATTACAGTATCTCAGAATTTCATTATTTATTTTTAACTAATGTACCTGTTTCTCTGGAACCACAGGACCTAATTGCATGAAATTTTAAGTATATGTTTTTCTACTTACCCTTTATAGGTGGAACCACCATTTATAGATGTAGGTTAGAAATTTCAAAAGTTACATCACAAAAAACGACAAAAATACTTTTTTTTCGTTTAGCGAATTTTTAACTTAAAAAAAAAAATTTTTCAATTTGAAAATTTCTGGTGATCACAATAATTTTTTTTATTTATTCTGCTACCACGTCTGAGACACATTCAAAATTAATTCCCCTCCAAATTTCAAGCCATTCAGTTGAACCAATTCCTTAGAAGAGATACATAGGCTAAATAGTCCAATGTTTTGACAAATACGTGACCTTTTAAGTAATGTCATAAATTTCAGTGATACTGCACTTTTGTTTGTAAATAATAATACAAACAAAAGTTTGGTTTTCTGTGTCAAACGCATTACATATTATTATATTATTATATTAATGTTTATTATTTAATAATAATTAGTTATGTAAATAATTACTTATATAAAATATTACTTACTTCATATGTCTCATATAAATAATGGCTGCAATTAGAACGATAATAATAATAGCACCAACTACTACTGGTATGATGTAGGAGGCCATATTAGTGGCTCCAGCCTCTTTCTGGCTGAATGACCCGAAATCGAGAAACTCGCAGTATTGTCCAATGTAATTAGGTGGACACCTGAAAAAATATACAATGTAGAACTTATTATATAAGGGGTGCCTAAAAAATAGGGTAAGTTCTATTAAAATTACAATTTATATATATACCGGTAGTTTTATATTTATTTAACTCTGGGTGGGGTGGTAGTAGTCTTGAAAGGGACAGTTGCGTAAAACTATTTGTTGTTTTCCCGCAACTATAACAAACTTGTCTGGACGAGTTTATGACGATCATCATATCATATGTATCTTAGACTTTATTTCTTCTTATTCGCTTTTATGTAGTATACGTTACCCGTTGGGGATGGGTAACTAATACAGTATTAGGCCTACAGTACAACGCATCGGTATGCGGATAATTGGGTATGATATTATTGGTCATCCATGTGTTTGAGTGTTTAGGTAGGGCCTAATCCAAATTACATCAGTACATGATTAATGCGATAATTATAAGATAATTAAGTGGTTTCTTTCAGGTGTTAATGGTAAACACTTCGAAATAGTGAAAACTTAGAAGTAATGGTATGGAGGGCGCATTTTTTGTCATTTATAATGAGTCATTTCGTGCAGTTAAAATAATAATTATCAACATTAGTTTTGTTGATGCAGAACTCCAACACAACACCTGACCAGAGCACACTTTGGAACTGAACTGTCTTTCGAGGGACAGGAGCATACGGAGCATACAGGTACATAAGGAGCATACAGGTACAAACGGAGCATACAGGTACATAAGGAGCATACAGGTACATAAGGAGCATACAGGTACAAACGGAGCGTACAGGTACATAAGGAGCATTCGGAGCATACAGGTACATACGGAGCATACAGGTACATACGGAGCATATACAGGTACATAAGGAGCATACAGGTACAAACGGAGCGTACAGGTACATACGGAGCATACAGGTACAAACGGAGCGTACAGGTACATAAGGAGCATTCGGAGCATACAGGTACATACGGAGCATACAGGTACATACGGAGCATATACAGGTACATAAGGAGCATACAGGTACAAACGGAGCGTACAGGTACATAAGGAGCATTCGGAGCATACAGGTACATACGGAGCATACAGGTACATACGGAGCATATACAGGTACATAAGGAGCATACAGGTACAAACGGAGCGTACAGGTACATAAGGAGCATTCGGAGCATACAGGTACATACGGAGCATACAGGTACATACGGAGCATATACAGGTACATAAGGAGCATACAGGTACAAACGGAGCGTACAGGTACATACGGAGCATACAGGTACATACGGAGCATACAGGTACATACGGAGCATACAGGTACATACGGAGCATACAGGTACATACGGAGCATACAGGTACATAAGGAGCATTCGGAGCATACAGGTACATACGGAGCATACAGGTACATACGGAGCATATACAGGTACAAGGAGCATACAGTTACATATGGAGCATACAGGTACATACGGAGCATACAGTTACATATGGAGCATACAGGTACATACGGAGCATACAGTTACATATGGAGCATACAGGTACAAACGGAGCGTACAGGTACATACGGAGCATACAGGTACATACGCAGCATACAGGTACATACGGAGCATACAGTTACATACGGAGCATACAGGTACATAAGGAGCATACAGGTGCAAACGGAGCGTACAGGTACATACGGAGCATACAGGTACATACGGAGCATATAGGTACATACGGAGCATACAGGTACATACGGAGCATACAGGTACATACGGAGCATACAGGTACATACGGAGCATACAGGTACATACGGAGCATACAGGTACATAAGGAGCATTCGGAGCATACAGGTACATACGGAGCATACAGGTACATACGGAGCATACAGGTACATAAGGAGCATTCGGAGCATACAGGTACATACGGAGCATACAGGTACATACGGAGCATATACAGGTACAAGGAGCATACAGTTACATAAGGAGCATACATACATACGGAGAATTCGGGTACATACGGAGCATACAGTTACATATGGAGCATACAGGTACATACGGAGCATACAGGTACATAAGGAGCATACATACATACGGAGAATTCGGGTACATACGGAGCATACAGTTACATATGGAGCATACAGGTACATACGGAGCATACAGGTACATAAGGAGCATACATACATACGGAGAATTCGGGTACATACGGAGCATACAGGTACATACGGAGCATACAGTTACATATATGGAGCATACAGGTACATAAGGAGCATACAGGTACATAAGGAGCATACAGGTACATACCGAGCATACAGGTACATACGGAGCATATAGGTACATACGGAGCATACAGGTACATAAGGAGCATACAGTTACATATGGAGCATACAGGTACATAAGGAGCATACAGGTACATACGGAGAATACCATTACATACGGAGCATACAGTTACATATGGAGCATACAGGTACATAAGAGTATACAGTTACATACGGAGCATACAGGTACATAAGGAGCATACATGTACATACGGAGCATTCAGGTACATACGGAGCATACAGTTACATATGGAGCATACAGGTACATACGGAGCATACAGGTACATAAGGAGCATTCGGAGCATACAGGTACATACGGAGCATACAGGTACATACGGAGCATACAGGTACATAAGGAGCATTCGGAGCATACAGGTACATACGGAGCATACAGGTACATACGGAGCATACAGTTACATATGGAGCATACAGCTACATACGGAGCATACAGGTACATAAGGAGCATACAGGTACATACGGAGAATACGGGTACATACGGAGCATACAGTTACATATGGAGCATACAGGTACATAAGAGTATACAGTTACATACGGAGCATACAGGTACATAAGGAGCATACATGTACATACGGAGCATTCAGGTACATACGGAGCATACAGGTACATAAGGAGCATTCGGAGCATACAGGTACATACGGAGCATACAGGTACATACGGAGCATACAGGTACATAAGGAGCATTCGGAGCATACAGGTACATACGCAGCATACAGGTACATACGGAGCATACAGTTACATATGGAGCATACAGCTACATACGGAGCATACAGGTACATAAGGAGCATACAGGTACATACGGAGAATACGGGTACATACGGAGCATACAGTTACATATGGAGCATACAGGTACATAAGAGTATACAGTTACATACGGAGCATACAGGTACATAAGGAGCATACATGTACATACGGAGCATTCAGGTACATACGGAGCATACAGTTACATATGGAGCATACAGGTACATACGGAGCATACAGGTACATAAGGAGCATTCGGAGCATACAGGTACATACGGAGCATACAGGTACATACGGAGCATACAGGTACATAAGGAGCATTCGGAGCATACAGGTACATACGGAGCATACAGGTACATACAGAGCATACAGCTAGATACGGAGCATACAGTTACATATGGAGCATACGGGTACATACGGAGCATACAGTTACATATGGAGCATACAGTTACATATGGAGCATACAGGAAATGTTCTATTTGTGTCTACTGTCTACTGCATTCATGATCCACGACCAGTATCCTACAACTACGATCGGCATGCTGCATTGCAGCTGCATTATATATATATTACATATATATTAAGAACGCTGTGCCGACTTGGCGACAAAATTGCGCCTCCTCATAACTCCCTATAACCCATGACATTTTCTAGATCATCCGCATCTTCAAGGCCAGTGTCCTTTAAGATGAGTCTCAAGTAAGTCATGGGCTGTCCACCATGCTTATTCGTTCCATGAGGGCGCCAAAGCACAAGATTATGCACTGGCGGTCCTCACGGCGAAAGCAATGTCCTACAAAGTGGTGGCGGTTAAGTTCAAGTGTCAAGCTAGGGAAGAGTAATGGAACACCTCCAACATTGTATAGAGTCTGAGTAGAGTCTGGATAGACTATTTAACTTCCCCTTACGTATTCGAAGGTCTTCACCTGACTTTCTGATCCATGATCCCATATAGCAGAAGACGGCTGACAGTAGACCTACCCCTATGTCATCAGCAAAGTCTATCATTAAGGTACTTTGCTGGATTTCCTCTACTTCTTGTGCCAGTAGGGGGTACCATCACCCCATCTTTACCAGTAGTCTGCCTATCTTTGGTGTGTTTGTGTTTAGATAGGACAGAATCCAACGGTCAAGTATTAGCACTGCAAAGACGATCTAACCAACCCTAACTAACAAAAGAGATTTAAAGATGTGCTGTTAAACATATGACCTATGACCTATGATGCGATTAGCGATTGTTGAAGAGTGACATGTGCGATTGTGCGACACAGTAGTGGTGTCGTTGTAGACAGGCATCGAGAAAATCGATGTCAATATAGATGCCATTCAGTCGACTTCCAATAATGAATATATAATAGTCAACCCCACCCACAAATATTAAAATAAACAATGATACTGATAGAAAGCCCATCAGGAATGCCATGACTGGCACAAAGGTGCTTTTTTTTTTAAAAATTCAATTTAAAACTAGTTAGTAAAACGAGAAGGCGCTACACAGAAGAAGGTAAAGCCAACCATCCCTGAGACCCTTTACGTACTCATTCGAAGAACTTCCCGCGTTGAAGTGGAGGAATATATAATTATTATCACCCTCACTTAATAAAAATATACAATATTATGGTAACTTCCATTTTTAACATTCATGAGATTGTATAAATTATTACGTAATTTAAACAGGACTTAGGATGATCCAACTCTATAGCAAATGGAGCGGAAAAAATGAATTCGCCACCTCGCGGGTTGGATCCCCGCTGGTGGCGAATTCATTTTTTCCGCTCCATTTGCTATAGAGTTGGATCATCCTAAGTAAGTTTTCAACTTGTATTTAAAGTAGATAAACTGAACTTACACACATACGATGACTTCACTTATAACGTCGTATTGGCAGGTGGCGCCATAGTAACACTGTTCGTGCGGCGGTAAATCCGTTGGACAAGGCCCGTACCGGTAGTGGCTGGTGCTAGGCGGCTGTGTCGAACTCATTATACCATCAACTAAATAAATAAATTGCAAAATCCTTACGACCCATGCAACTAAATAATTTATTGCTGAAAATAATAATATAGAAACAATTAATTCCATTGTGGGGATAATCATATATTATTATTATATTAAATATTTACAAATCTCATAAGTATAAATCAATAATTGATTAATGTGAATTGTACCCTACCATTTTAGAGATTGAATCCATATAAGCAACTCCATCTAAAAGTTCTTCCAACAATGTCTTTTCGCAATTAATAATAATGATAATAGGGGGTAAACGCTACGCCGACAACTGACAGCCGACAGCAAACAGACAACAACCACACACTAACAAACTAATATCAAACTGGAACATTCGCTCATGACTATCGGTTTTTTAGGTTAGATAAACCTGCCATTGTAACCTGTTCCTTTCCCTGTTCCGATAACCGTAAAGCTTGTCGGATATTTTCTGTCGACGTGCGTAGCGTTTACATCCGGAATAATAGAGAATTACATGCGTGTCTGCTGTAGTAAACGAGTTTAAATATCGACTATAATATGTTTTACTGTGATATGTTATATCGTGTCACTGTAACTGCACATTTCCCTTAATTTATAATTTAGCATCGATGCGAGATAGATTAATTCCCCGCATTGCGTCATGTTACCCCCCTGTCTCACGTCCTTGTTGAATCAATATGTGTGTCGAACATTATTTATATTTTCTCAATCTTTGTAGTTCTCCTACTCTCTTTGTGGGGTGAGCCACGAAGGTGGCGGAGCCTTAGCGAACTGACAGTGTTAGGGTGGTGGGTCAATAATGGCAAATAGTTGTCGTTACGATTTTGACTATGTCGGAATAACTTTGTAGGATTCTAAGCTGTCGAGTTGAAAATTTGTAGGCATCAACAAGACAAAAAAGTTGAGATTTTATAGATACTTTCACCATCAGTTCAACAGTGTCCCGCAAGAGGGCTACATGTCTAAACATTAAACTGGATCCTAAAATTTATTTGTAAATAATCCGTTCGAAAGCTGAAACTTGTCAAATATGTACTACACAAGTGTTTTCACAAGTGACTACACAAGTGTTTTCACAAGTGACTACACAAGTGTTTTCGGGGTTGGTAATCGGTCTTCAGTTCTATAGTATGCCGCTAGAGAGCAAAATGTCTAAAAGTGAAAACTTTCTCCCTTTTCGCGGGCAATTCAATGACAATACAGTTACTTTGATACAATTATTACATAAATGTTACATTATACATCAATATCAGTATATGTAGTAATAAGAGTGGCGGCGGGACCAAACGGGATAACAAACGAAATATTAAAGTCAGGGTTGGATTTATTACGCTGAGTAACATACTTTCTTAGCATCATCCCACACATTCCAATCTGACATTCCAACCCACCGAGTATAATCCCCACAGATACAGCTCCATCTACAGTTCTAAAGTTAGCCGCTAAAGGACGAAATGTCTGAAATTAAAAACTTTCCTAATTCGCTATTTGTTATCAGTTTAGCTGAAACTTGGCAGATATGGCGCTAGACCATCCATGTGTGTTGTGACCATCCAAATGTTAAATTAGCCCTGATGACAGTGGATCTGAAAGCATTGTTGGCCAGCCAATAACAAAGCGAATAAATTGGATTTATCATGATAAACATCGTTAATATAATTTAGTTTCTTTGTGAAACATAATCTTGAAAATGATCCCAAACCTATTCCTAAATCCAAAATCTTGTATATTTTGCAGTTTAGAGCTGGATCTGGAATCTTCTTACTTCGTAATCCCAAATCCTTAATATTAGAGCCCCCCAGGTGTATTATGCCAGCATAAAATGTTAACCTGCATCAGAACTACAACTAATCTGTATCGCAATCATCCAAGACTCGAATGTACATACATTATGGCTTTCGTTTTGATACATTATGGCATTCAATTATTGCATATAGAATATACAGGCAGTTAGTATATTGAGATGGGGATTATTTATAGCACGATAATTGTCGACAGTATAAATAAAAAATACAGACATACCATACCGGTAATATTCATAGTATATTCATTCAATTTATTATTGCATTCGTTTTGATACATGGTGTTCGTTTTGATACATTATGGTGTTTCGTTTTGATACGTTATAGTGTTCGTTTTGATATGTTTTGGTGTTCGTTTTAATACATGGTGTTCGTTTTGATACATTAAGGGTTTCGTTTTGATACGTTATTGTGTTCGTTTTGATATGTTTTGGTGTTCGTTTTGATACATTATACTGTTTCGTTTTGATACGTTATTGTGTTCGTTTTGATATGTTATGGTGTTATTTTTGATACGTTATAGTGTTCGTTTTGATATGTTTTGGTGTTCGTTTTGATACATTAAGAGTTTCATTTTGATACATGGTGTTCGTTTTGATACATTTTTGTGCTTGTTTTGATAAGTTATGGTGTTCGTTTTGATACGTTATGGAGTAATTTGTGATACATTAGGCCTATAGAACTCGTGGAAACCAGCTTCTTTACATTACATGAACCAATTAGTTACCTCTAGTGTTTCTTTGATGTTCACAACCATTTCTAATTTTCCGAAATATTCAACAGACACTGAAGTCGTCGACAACAATAAACAACAGCAAATATGTCAACAACAACAGCAACAACAAAGTCTCATAACTTTTCAGTTTATGTATTAAAAATTACACACTATAAGACAATAAATGACTCATATAATCTATTAACATTTTACGTGAGTGAAATTTATACTACAGTAATAATATATATTATATTATATTATACTATACAGCATAATATAATAACAATAGTTCTGTACATTTAAATAAAAAAAACATTACTTATATAGTATATAATTTATATATTATGTACATAATTTATAATTTAATATAATTAAAATTTATAGATAATAAATTTACATTATATATATATATATATATATATTCCTATGAAATATGTATATTCTGTAACTGCGAAGAAGTATTTATATCATTAGCAAAAAAACATGTCTTTGGTCTCTAAAATGGCGGATTTATAATTTCCATCCACGAAATTTTTCATACCATAATTTATAGTCATTTTTTTATTAGCTATACACATACAACGAACCTGCCTATTAGGCCGGGTGAGTTTCTGTGGGGCGAGACACGTAGTCGCGAGCCTTGGCATACGGTTAATATAGGGCAAATGGGGCATGTCCTTCCGTCCGTCTGCGTCTGCGTCTGTCCGTCTGTCTGGTAAATGTTTGAACGCGAATTTCTCGGCATCGTTCTCGGCATCGCTGGTTCGGAATTGAACCAAACTTAGTAGGTAAGTGGTAGAGGGAAAGTTTAGAAAATTTGTAAAGTTTGGTGAAAAATCATGCAGTCTGACGTCAGCTACGACAGATTATGTGGTTTTTAGAAAATTTCTCGGGAACGCCTCATTTTCCAGAGCTGAAATTTTGGTTGCTTGTAGAGAATCATAAAGTCTATCTTTCACGAAATTGAAATGTTAAGACATTTAATAATGTATAAACATGTAATGACATAGGCCTACCGGTACGGTACTGCTGTACTGTACAAGTACGAAATTGCAGAATAATAATTTGACACCACCTAGCGGAATATTATATGATTGTATATCGAACGAATACATTTATAGCATGGGGTATAGGGTCCGATCCGAGCCACGAAGTTAGCGGAGCCTTTGCGAACTGACGCTATCTCTTAGGTGTGTAGGTCAATTATGGCAAATAGTTCATTCAATAATGGTACTGTATGTCATCATCGTCGCTACGATTTTGACTTACTTATAGCTTCAGTCTCATCAGTCACTCGCTATAGGGCTACATGTCTAGACATTAAATATCCTCACATTTCTTTACTTTAAACCCGTTCTAACTGAAACTTGGCATATTTGCACTAGATCATTAACTGTGTCTTTCAATGGAGGCTCATCCGTCTGTAGTTCTCTAGTCTGCCGCTAGAGGGAAAAATATTTCAAAGTGCAATCATTGATTTAGCTGAAACGTACTTGTCAGATATGTGCTAGAGTGTGTTTGCCGGGCTAGGAATCAGTCCGACCAGTTCCACCTCACCACTATTCCAGCAATGTGTAATTCTATACGACATGCAATAGTGTTAGGCCCTAGAGTAATAAGACAGCTTGCTCATTGTTTATCTCGCAAAATGATTGGCTGAGTATTTAATGGAGATTTTTTAGAATAAATATAGCTAAATAATTTTGTTGAGACATCGACATGGTAAATTAATATTTCAGCATCAATACTAAAACGGCATGGTAAGTTACAATATTTCTTACAAATTGGATCGCCTCCACGCCTAAAATATATTACTTTTGGGGTGCAGATTAAGAGGGGGTTGAAAGCGAGCAACTTTCCCCTCTATGATTTATTTGCGGTTTGGTTAATTTCTTAAATACCGATTTTGTGATAGAATTCCCCAAATTCAATTTGTATCTCATAACTGAGCCTCGTGCTGCGCGAAGGCCCCACGAACGCGTAATGTGTACCGATAAAATACTTTTAAAGGATCTGTGGAACTACATCTAAATATTCTACAGTAAATATATGTCATAAAAATAAAAGCAATATTGCATGCACAGTGAATGTGAATGAAATATGAGATTTAATGCATTCGCTCCATTTACTGAGTGCACAGCTGCAGAAAGTTGTTACTAGTAGTAGTGCATGCAGCACACATCCACAAGGTACTAGAAAGTACTAACAACTACAGTATGAAATATCTATTTTATAATTTTCAGCAATAATTTAGTTTTAGAAACCTCTTTATACACCACTGTTTCTTTATTAAATTTAGGGAGGGGGGGGGGGGGGGGGGGGGGTCGGTTCCTAAACGTCACGTAAATACCATCTACACTAATTAATCTCTCACTGAACAGGTTATATTCTATAACCAAAACAACATACCCCCCACTTTATATATTTTTGATATCTTCCCGCACTCATTATAGAAGAAAGCAAAATGGGAAAATATTTTTGGTGGAATTTCGTAGTACCGGTACATGTTTTTTAAAAGAGCATCGAAGTAGAAAAGGTTATCCAAATTAGTTAAGCGGCTCTCTACAGTACTTAAGTCATATACACTAACAGTATGCGTACTACAGCGCAAATTTTTAACACGATTTCTTTGTATCTTAAATAATTTTAAGCAACAAAAAGTTCCAATTTAAGAATAAAATAACGTATCAGGCCTACATGAGGGAAAAAATTTTTTCTTCAATATTCTCTAGACCCCTATTTAACCCCACAGCCACAAGCACTCGAAAATAAAATATTTAAAGAATAGTGAAAAATTTTCCAAAGTAATAAATAAATATGATATTCACATAATTATCATTATTATGCAACGACCATTAAAACAAATACTGCAAGTTAAAAAGTTGAGTTTATGAAGGGGATACACTATTCGTGTATTCATATAAAGTAGGTCTATGTAGGCCTACATGGTATTAAATAGAAGGAGTCAGTGTTGAACTAACAATATTTGGCAGAGACGAATACCATTCCTGTCCCTAAGAATGATTGATAGGATATTAACTAACAGTAGGCCTACTGTACTGTAACACAATTAATTAGCTCAACTACATTATAAATGTCCAGAGGAAACCCCCTTATAGAGACAGGAGAGGGGGTGGGAGTGATGTGGAATGTTTACTAAGTAGGGTTCATTTTCCAGAATGGTCTGGCCAAATAATTTTCTGCAAAAGAAAATGTTTCCGTACTTTACTTTTATTGATAAATAACATTGAGTGATCACTGCTAAACAATTTTCAAGAATTTATATAAATATTAATTTTAAATTTACGTCGTTGAAGCTTTCATGATACGAAAAATTAATCACGAAATTGAAGGAAACGTGGGCGTAGTAGCCCCGTTGAGATTATGGAAACGCATCTCGAGATTCTTAAGGGGATATTTATGTTTTTAATACAGAAGACAGTTGGGCTATAATGATCCACTGTATGATAGGGGGCGGTTTAAGTGTTATTGATTGGGACACAGTGCCACCTACAGATAAGGCAACCTATCCATTATCATCTATTAAGTAAACCCCTTAATTAACCGAGGTAGATATGGAAAGCCAGGAAAGCTTATCCGCAGATGTACGGAGGAAATTTCAGAAAATATTATAAAAGGAATGATTTTCCCTGGAGAAAGATTAAATTTGAGACAACATTCATCCTCTGTCTGCTTAAAATTAGTGGTATATAGAGCCATAATTTAATAATTTAATACTTTTAACAATTTAATAATTAAAGCATACACTTAATTAAACTTAATTATGTTCGGGCCATGAAAGATAAGAACAACAATAATTACCAGTATATTAGATAATAAACACAGCTAACTTTAGTTCTAATCTTAACATATTTTCCCAAAACACATTTATTTAAACACAGCAAACTGGCAAAAATGCACTAAGCCACTAAACAGTGAACAGTATATAATAATATTATTATCACACGATTATTAGAAATGAAATTAAATACAACATGTGAAACAGTCAGGCATACCTGACATTTTAAAACATTCTAAAGTCTAGACGCGGTGGCAAAATTAATACAGACAGGTATATAACTTCAGTTTATATACATATACTGCGTTCCAGTCTGTAAGAAATCGGAATCAATATGTTATAGAACGCAAATGACCAATTAACCACCCATATCTCAGAGCCGCAACCAAAAGTAGCCTATGTAGTTGATGAATACTGTTTATGAATTCACGAGTGGGTGAACACTTCTGATTTTTATAAATCTACTATGGCAATATAGTTCAAATTACAAAAAATAAATTACATTTGGGAATTAATTTTTTTTTTACAAACATTGCGTGTTTATGTTAACTTTATTGCACGTGGAGGAACTTTATGGTGTGGGGATAGACACGCCAGTGAACCCAGTGGTGCTGTGGTGAACAAATAATTAAGGATAAAGGAAGCACGGACACACCTTACCCTCAACTTCCCACCAGAGCTTTCGGAATGTTTAGGACACGAATAAGTCAAACTCATCATTACACTTGACTGCACATTATTATTTTGGTTCAATGTGTGACGAGCAGTTTAAAGGAAGCGGCTTCTTGTGCTGCTACTGTAAGACAATTTGATAAGCAGTAACAGCAAAAGGAGAAATTATATAACTCGGATGGACTCACAAACGAACTTATATATCGGTTCATGGGCCCATAGCTCATCTCAATATCTAAATGTGGGAAAGGGGAAGGTCATTTACAAACTAATATTAATTAACAAACCGCCCCGCCGTTATATCCCTTAAAACGGAACTTGTTTGGGACCAAGCAGTATAAACAGTAGGTTAAGTAGAACCAATAGAATAAGTAGAGCCAATTCTCTATTGTATCGTACAGGACCCTGAATGCAGAGGACACCAGATCCATGGATGTTACAGTGGGACGAGCAACGCAGTAAAGGCGAGCCTGAGCACACAATTATAGTTAGCAAATAAGAAAAAATTTCATGTCCGTCTGTCTGTCTGTCCGTCTGTCTTTCTCTATTGAAAAATTCAATCGTAAATAACTTTTGAAGATTTTAACCATTTTCAACCAAATTTTGAATGGAAATCTAGAGAAAAAGTTCCAATATTTTTGAAAGTTACGGGCAAATACATCTCAAACTTTTGACTCCATACAGCGTATCAAATCGAACTTGTTTCGAACTTGCTCAAGTCCGCGTGCTGCGCGACGCCCCACGAACGTGTACTGGTACATACTGTACAACAAAATACTGCACAGGGTCAACAACATTTATAATAAATTGGAGAATCTGTTAGGCTCATTAAGCCGGGGGATGCCACTAGAAAACCTTTTACAGAAAATCCTTCCACTCTCATAACCAAGTTACCCTGGTATGTTATGTCTAGTGCTAATTAAAGCACTTATTACGTACTAATCACGATATGGCCCACTGGTAATAAGGATAAAACAAAACCAAGCAACACCCTGAAAAAACAACATCTCAGATTATCTGGATTTTTTTTAAGGAAGGGCGACCAAATAATAAAATAGCTCGTTCTGGTCCCGACGTCTGGTCAATCAATAAATCTGGGGGTCAGCCAACTATATACCCTCGGTGGTTTCCCAAAGATACCTGCCTAGTAGTAGATGTGTTGGCGTGTTGGAGTTTTGTATTTCTGATAAGGAGATGGTACGTGTTATTAATTGTTTTCACGAGTGTTGGTGATAGATGCGTCAACAATTTATTAATTATTGTTTACATATATTTGTAATGACCTTATTTGGACTTAAATTTACATCCATTAAATAGATGAAGGATAAGTGTGTTTGGGTGTGTCCCTCCCAAAGGGAAATAGCTTATTGACACTAAAGCAACATAATACTAAAAAACAACACTAGTGAATGGATGAGTGGGAGTGTAAACCGTTATAAACACAATTGGAGCACATAAAAAGTAATCAATGTTTCTATATAAAATGATATAAAATTAATTATTGATTGCAGCAATGGCCAATGGAATACTACCCACGTTCGTGGGGCTTTCGCACTGTACGAAGTAAGCAAACTTATCCAGATAATAGCGCACATTAAATGCAAGCAAAAAAGTGAAAAAAATGACAAGTAATATATACTCTTTCGTTTATTATTTTGGTTAGAAAACACCGACACTAACCTGTGGATCTTCCCCATAATGTTTTAATTAAAATAAATTAATTGTTTAAACCCACTAAATACATGTCCCATGAAAAGTATACTAGACTTCCTGCTGTTATATTTCACTTTGCAGTTTACCCCCATGTGAAGATTTTCACTAAAAACCCAGGTTACAGAATGGCTGAATCTAACCAAAACAATAAACGAATTATTATCTGTTACAGGCAAGGCGATACCTAGGTATCGCCTTGGTTACAGGTTATAAGTTAGAAACAAGAGCTATGAAACACTTAATTAATATGGAGAAATAAGAAAAATGGTGTTCTTCACATGGGCGAAACAATTTAGTTATTGTAGTCATTTTGCGCCATTGACTCTACTTATCATACGGGTAACAAAATATTGTAGGTTACTTAGTCGGCTTTTAGCGGGGGAGTGGAGAGCAGCAGATCCAAAGTCAATTCTATATCAGACTAAGCGGTAGCATACATACTGTATGTACCAAGTTTGGTTTAATTCAAAGATTGACAAGAGGATTGTTATTAGTAGAGTTAGGTCATATTTTGCAAATGGTTGTTGTCGTTACGATTTTCACATGCTAATAACTTCGTCGGAATTAAAGTTGTCGAGTTTTAAAATTGTAGGCATCATCAATAGGACAAAAGTTGAAATTTTTGAGTATTATTGTTTAGACCCCCCTATAATCCTTTCGACCTGATTGGATTCTGACATATTTTCTAGACCTCAGACTGAGTTTCTGTGAAGGCTTACAGCGTCTTCAGTGACCTTGAGTAATCTGCTTACTGGTATATTTTGTCTCATATATTTATAGGCCTATATCACATTTATCATATGTTCGCCAATAAGGCCCCACTTCGTGTTTGTCCGCATTGGTAAAGCTGCTCGCAAGAATATCAGACATCACTACAGTGTTCTTCTCCTTATCCTATCATCGTCATTCTTCACATTAATCTCGCTTTATAGATATCATTAAAAAGCTTGCGTTGCAAGGATTCCAAATATGTAACAATATCTGAATTTCGTTGAGAAACAGTTGAGATATAGGCGTTCAAAGATTGCAAGAATGATCGTTCGCTACAGGCCATTTATTCTGTATGTGAAGAATGGCGATGATAGGAGATGTGCAATTTCGCAAAATACACTTTTTTAAAACGCTTATAAAAAAAATTTAAAGGCGAAATCGAAAATTCCGGCTTCATGGTAACAACCACGGTGAGTTGAAATAGTTGTGTTTCAAATTTCAAACAATATGATAAAGATTTGTAGAAAAATTGGGGGGGGGGGGGGGGGGGGGGGGGTCCGTGTCATCAGAAAATGACACTGTATTACCTACGTGTCATGGTGTATTTGTACGGAATTAATTTCGCACTACCAAATCGCCAGGGCGACATTATTTCCTAACTTTACATCGCAGTGGGACATTATTTCTCAGTAGGTCCCAACGCCATACATTTTACTATGTCCTTCCAGTATGTCACCGCGTCATTATTGGTGCGTTCTAGAAAGTTTAAGTGCAAAACTACAAATAATTTCCCCACAAATAAATATAATTAGATTCGCCATTGTTTATAATTAGCACATTTAAAGCTTTTACGGCCCTCGTTCTATTCTTTAATAAATTAATTAATAATATAATAAATAATAATAGTTAATAATAATTAAACAAAATCACTCGTGCCATGCCGTAACGCTATAAAGTGCTATTTTATGAACAATGACGTATATAGTTATTTTGTCTTTTGATTTTGTAGTGTTAACGCCTAGTTAGACCTACCATGTATCGTTGACTCTAACAGAGCCGTTGTAGTAGATGATACTGTTTCTGAAGTAGTCGTTGAATCTGAGGTGGTTTCGTTGTTCAACTGTAATGTAGGCGACATAAAGGCGACGAATAATATACCCAGCAAATAAACAGTAGAAGACGGTCCGTATAGTTGCATGATGATAGATTAGGGAGTTCAACAATAAATTATTACAAGTTGCTTATTACATATGAAGTTGCATTAATAAAGTAAATCAATTATTATAATTACCGGTATTAAGGAATTTAATAAGGGATTTTTTATAGCAATAATGGCATTAAATAAATATAATAGTGACGTCTGTTTGTTATGGTAATACACAATGGCGTTAATAGCTCACAGGAGAAAAATATAGCGATCTTATCTAGAAAGTTATTGGACTTTAATCGCTCCTTTCTATAGGTTTGTCTAATAGGACTCGGACTCTTACAAAATCTATGTCTGTCATTTTATAAAAATAAATGTGCTATTATAGAATTTTAAACAAAAGTTCAAACATACCCAGTCAGTTCCTATGGCAACATACCCAGTCAGTTCCTATAGCAACATACCCAGTCAGTTCCTATAGCAACATACCCAGTCAGTTCCTATAGCAACATACCCAGTCAGTTCCTATAGCAACATACCCAGTCAGTTCCTATAGCAACATACCCAGTCAGTTCCTATAGCAACATACCCAGTCAGTTCCTATAGCAACATACCCAGTCAGTTCCTATAGCAACATACCCAGTCAGTTCCTATAGCAACATACCCAGTCAGTTCCTATAGCACTGAGGATTTTGTTTTCGGCCGAAATTCAAATATAAAATAATAAAATATTTAAATTAATTTTAAAAATATGTAACCATATTCATTATATATATTGAAGCGGAATGATTGTAAATAATTCACTTTTGCACGCATTAGTAATTTATTGAGCAGGATAGGGTGTAAAGTAAAGAACTCCTCCACAAAGTACACCAGTGCTTAATGTAGTCAAATTTTGTGGAATTTCGGACGTTATTGCCATTATTGGCCAGAATGTCTGTTAATGTACGCGATTTCAAAAAATTAGAGGGTCAAGATTTAGGGTTAGATTTATATTGTAATTAGCGAAACATGCGATAACGGCCAACGGCGTGCCTCAAACAATAACCATCCAGCACATGACCTAAACACCAACAACCAACATTACAATTTTAACTATAATATATATTTACAAATATTACGAACCAGTCAATCAATCTTCTTGAATAAACCCACCATAAACAGCCACAGACAGAAACACCACACATGATTAAAATAATCTACAAAACTAATATTAAGCCTTCAATAGTTTACCAGGGATATAGGTTTCCTTCATGGCAGGTTCAATTAAACAATACCAGCACATTGCTACTGTACAAGTAGAACCAGCCAATCTGCTGTGTGTAACAACATGAAGGCAATCATTTGTGTTAACTGTTCACTGAAGTTAAGTAGGCCATTTATTGATTTAAGTTTAATATGAAGTATGTTCAGCTATTACCTCCTAACTTATAAAAAAATACCTATTACTGAACCTATGAGGACGCGAAATGATTATAGTGACGCGTTCTGATAGGTTCTAGTGCCTCGAAAGCAACTTCTCGATTCATTCATTAAAAAGTTTTCTCCACTGTGATTGGCTAAAAACATTTTAGATACTATTTTCAACGAACTATAGGCAATAGCTTACAAACAACGTGCTTGTGCGTGGGTGGGTGGACGAAAGCCGTTGCAATGGTTCATTGCCCAAATATGGTAAGCCGAAAGATGGAGGCAAGGCTTAAGGCTTTAAAAAACTTATACACCCACTTGTGCTTGAATCCAGTATGTGGATAAATATGTAAATGCCCGCTGGGCGACGGACGCCTAGGATAAATTTAATGAAACGAAGACTTGTAAAGTTTAGTAAACTCAACTTAACGATAAAGACACAATAGCTCACCTTCCTAATTCTTCGGGAAAAAGTGTTCTTTAAAGTTTGAATAGTTTACTTGGCTTCTTTTTATCGAAGATTCAGTATTACTTACGATATCTAGTGAAGCCATCTTACAAAAAATAATTATAAAATGGGTGAAAAGAAATAATAAATTGGGTGCACCTTTGTAAAGAGAATGAATCTAAAGAAAAGCAAATCATACAAAGTTAGTTCGTCTAACAGAGAATGATTTTTACCGGAGAGGCAAAAGCCCAGGCATATTTCCTGGATGCGTATAAAAAAGGTGGGAATGACGAACACCATAGGGGCCTATACTGGAAACGATGATAGTAATAAAAATCAGTATGAAGCATCAGGAAACAGTGAGAGCCTTGCAGTTTAAGTATTGTACCGGTACTCAGTAGGCCTAGGCCTACTCACAATGAAAGGTATATAGGGCCTAAATTTCATTGACACATCTGTATTTTTTTATTATTGAGTTTTCCCTGTATTTATATGCATGTATATTTATATTGTATATTTATATGTATTTTATATATGTTTTTTTAAGGATTTCTTAACACTAATAATATGGCCACCCTCATATAATTGTAATTCTGTTAGGTCGACGAGAGCTTCTGCCACTCTAACAGGATTATTTAATGATGATGTTATTTTACTTCAAGAGCGTATTAATCTTGCAAAAGAAGATATTTTAAATATATAATGTAAAGAGGCAATATGATAATGCTCTCCATAGCGAAAAATATCAACCGGCCCTATTGGGGCTCGAACCCGCTACCTAGGTTTCAAACTTCTGGTAATCATCTGCCGGGTGAGTGTACTGAGCTTCCAGGCCGGATGGAATTTCGCTATGGAGTGGGATATCATATTCGCCACTAATTGAATGCCACCCCAAATTAGATGATATAACACCAAAATAAATTACAGTATTTTGCACCAAATATATTTTTTGGAGCACCAATTCATATCCCCAATGCCAGAAATAATTATTCATCCCTCAAAAATAATTACTTGTCAACCAAAATAAATTATTCCAGCACCAAATATTTTATGGAAAATTTATTTTTGCAAAATATTAATTTATTATATTTATTTCCACTTAATCAAACAAAATGTTTAATCATATTATAGGGGGTCTACATTTATACCAAGCTGATAGTCTGTAACTGAGTCTGTTTATAGGCCTAAACTGTATATTTTGGAGTCACTGAGTTGTAAATGACTTTTTCGCCTTTGTCGGCCTTCCAGGAAGTGCTACAGTAGGCCTATTGCTGCAGCAGTATTTATTTTGGGGGATTATGTATTTATTTTGGGTGATTATGTATTTATTTTGGGCAAAAATGTATTTGTTTTGGGCGAAAATGTAGTTGTTTTGGTGGAAAATGTATTTATTTTGGGCGAAAATGTATTTGTTTTGGGCGAAAATGTATTTGTTTTGGGGGAAAATGGATTTATTTTGGGCGAAAATGTATTTGTCTTGGAAAATTTGTAATTATTTTGGGGGAAAATGTATTTATTTTGGGTTTTGTCATTTATTTTGGTGCGAATAATTGGTTTTGGTGTTGAATAATTGTTTTTGGTGTTGAAAAATTAATTTTGGTGATTAAAAAATGTAATTTGGGGTGACTTTATTTTATTTGGTGCTGAATAATTTTTTTGGGGTCGCAATATTTAATTTGGTGTAATATAATTTTTTTTGGTGAAATTTTCATCAATTTTGGAATGACTTTATTAGGCCAACTAATCACTCAAAGGAAAGTACATCCGGCCTAGTAGCTCAGTACACTCACCCGGCTGATGATAATCAGAAGTTTGAAACCTAGGTACCGGGTTCGAGCCCCAATAGACAACAGATTTTACGCTAGTCGCCCCCGCAGTACATCTACTGGATTGTTAACTGGTAAATTAAAATGGGGGTTGGGTATTTTGTACCGCAAAAGTAAAGCAGCTCAGTTGAATGTGTTTCTTTAAATCACAATAGAATATAATGTTTAATTAAAGTTGCAAAATGCAATTTTTTGCTAATTGTAAATGTTTATTTACCATATCAATGTCCGGATAATAAAAATGAGTATTTAGAAACCTTAGGAGATATTAGCTCTATTATAGATTGTGCTGAAAACATCTTACTGTGTGGTAATTGGCGATTTTAAAGCTTCTCAATATACTACATTTGGTAACTACAGTATTTGAATCAATGGTTCTACAGTAATAATTTAACAGTCTATTACCTAGAACACTTACCGCATGACACTTATACTTTTGTAATTGCCTCAGCCACATCTTTATCGTTGAGTCCGAGGGTATTGTATCGCTCTTGATAAAGTTGTACGTTAATAAATTGTGCTGTACATAAAGCTACATCTTTATCGTTGAGTCGGGCATTGTTACGCTCTCAGTAAAGTTGTACTTAGTGTAATTACGTTTTATATTGGTTTTAGGTTAGCATAGTACAGTACTAGTATTGTATTTGTGACCAAGTAACATAACTAAGTCACATAAGTTTGTTTGTTTGTTTCAAGCGAGTTAATGTAATGGAACGATGCCTTTTGTGGCGTGAGTATACTTAAATTATAAATATTTATGACGAGTAAGGGTCTTGAGCCACGGCTAATATAAAATATGTTAGTTTACCAGCTATTTCACGCTTCCCGCGCGTCTTAAGTGGTATATTATTAAACACAATATTAATAAAATTTAACTAAAAAAACAATTCAAAGCAGAATGATTAAGTGTACACTTAATCATTTTTAATCAATTAATTCAATTCAATCAATTTAATTATCTTAACACTCAATCATTCTCTTTTTTTAGTTAAATTTTATTAATATTGTGTTTAATAATATACCACTGAAGACGCGCGGGAAGCGTGAAATAGCTGGTAAACTAACATATTTTATATTAGCCGTGGCTCAAGACCCTTACTCATCATAAATATTTATGTTTGTTTGTTTGTACACACAACTTATTGCACTTAATGTTGTTGACGGAATTGGATGAAACTTTGATGATAGGTTCATTATCGGACCTAGTTGTGTATGCAAAGTTTTGGTTGCGAGGGACCTGTTGTTCGCCTAGCTACAGTAAAATTTATTCTAGAATGACCGATCAAAATCGTAGAATTCACTCAATCAAAATTATGTCGACATTCCATAGGGAGCACCTATTGGACATGTTTTATGCGAAATTTCGCTTTAATTCGTTCAGGATTAGGAGAAGATATAATTCCTGCAAACAGTGATTTTTAATATACAATATACTACTATTGTATACTTCGCCCAATGTTTCATTTTGAGTTTTTCGTTATTAGGCTGCCCTGCATAGGCGCGTATATTATTACAACAATATTGGTAGCAATGGATCCGTCCACCAGCTCTCGGGCCCATGTGAAGTATACCAAACTTTCTGCCGTTATATTTCACTTTGCAGTTACCCCCATGTGAAGAATACCAGGTTTTCACCAATAACACAGGTTACATAAGGGCTGAATCTAACCAAAGCAATAAACGAATTAGTATATGTACAGGTTATAAGACAGAAATAAGCGCTATAAAACACTTAATAATAAAGATAAATTAAAAAAAATAAAAAATCTTCATATATAAAATTCCAATAAAAAGTCGACCGAAAAGTGAAATCCTGGTATTCTTCACATGGGCGAGCTCTCGGCTGTCAAGCTTGTCTATCTAAGAGAAGATAGAAGAATGATAAACTTCCCTTTCATTCATTCATTCAATTCAATCCGCCACAAGGCCAAGAACAACAGCATACGATTGTGACTGCACTTAAAATAATTTACGTAATAAATAGTTTACACGAAATAATAAATATAATAATATGATCACTATACAATATAATTCGAATTGGGAGTTGCTAACAGTTTAAAGCATGCATATATATACAATATACAATATACAATACATACAATATACAATATATACAATAGCAAATTCATACAATATACATGGCCAAGTTATCACAAAAGATAAAATAATTGATTAGTAAAACAAACCGATAAAACAAACATAGGTCTTCCGCTTTTTAAAACATTCGCCAGCCTTTACAATATTTCCCATCAAGTAAATATAAAAGATAAGAAATTGATGAGTTTGGCACATGATGTTTTGATTGTGATGTCTAAATATCATATCAGCCGTAGATAACTAGGATAATATACAATAATATATATGTAGTGCTGTTGGAGATCACTACTATGTAAAAACATAAGGGGAACTAATCTAGTTCATATATGTATTACATACATAGCAGCATAGCAGATAATACACAGCAGCCATAATAACTGCATAAGCTGATGAGTACCGGTAGACTGAATACTCCTAAGTCAGTGTCAGGGCGTAGTCCCTGATGATTCATACCTAGTCACTAACTGTCTAGTATGTATAATAGACTGTAATAATAAGCCATGCGCATATAGTCCATTGCAGGCAGTCCATCCAGCTAATATGTCTATATAACGACCTAGATGGGCCTAGGAAGGGCCAGTCTATTACACCCCCTCACGAGCTCTTAATGAAGTGAAGAGCTACTATATAATATTCGACAGTTTTCCCATGTGATGCACTTGAGTTTAAAGACGATGCGGTGCCTGGCATTGTCTTTTAGGGTACGTCTTACGTGTGGGAATGCGTTTTGTCTCAACGAGATTCTTGTCCCAGGAGACTTGTCGTGGTGGGGGTTCCCCGATGGGATTTGGGTCCAAGGTGGCATTGACCGTGGTGTCATGTAGGAGGAACCTGCGATTACTTGAAAGGCACCGTCCTGACTGTGTCTTTACACGGTAGCGTCGATGAGGGCCAACTTCGACAATGGTCCCAGTGCGGTCCCAACGTTTTGTGGTTGGGTTTCTGATGCGCACTGGTGTTCCCAAGGGCAGTGGAGAGAGATTTTTGGCGCCCCTGTTATAGTCTTGTTGGGCACGCTGTTGTTGCTGTGGGGTCGTAACCTCAAGCTGGCCGCGCGTGGACTGGTGAGTGGCCTTGAAAGCCCGACTGTGGGCAGGTACCCTGGTGCGGATTGGATGCCCAAATAGAATCTCAGCGGGTGAGAGGCCTGTAGCCCGTGGTGAATTACGGAACTCAAGTAAACCCTCAAGGAATTCGTCCGAGAGTAACTTACCACCTGTCTTGGTGAGTAAGGCCTTTGTGGCTTTGACTGCCGCCTCGGCATGGCCATTCGATTGGGCATATGTGGGGGAGGAGGTCACCAGATTGACACCCCATATTTTGAGAAAGGTATTCATGGACACTGCGGTAAATTGAGGACCACCATCAGATCGCAGACGTGTTGGGATACCAAAGTGAGTAAAAACATCGCGTAGGTGCTTAGTTAGGGAAGCAGCATTTGGTGGTGATTGGTGCCCAAAAACTTCGGGCCACCCCGAGTAGCGGTCAACGACATTAGAAAGTCTTTTCCATTGAGTACGAAGTAGTCCCCAGATATATCCTCGAATGGCCTCATTGGTTGGGATTCAGAGATGAGTGGCTCCTTCTGGTGAGCTGGGCGGAACCTAATGCAGGCGTCACAGGCCCCAACGCTTGTGTGAATATCGTTGGTGAGGCCTGGCCAATATACCGTCTGCCGGGCACGATAGGGATTTCTCTACACCCTGATGAGGTGCATGCAGGTGGCAGAGGATTTCTTTGCGGAGATAATGCCATAGGGATTATTAATCGGTGTCCAAAGAGCACAAGTTCAGTTCGTCTTTACATGACCACAGCTGATTAACTAAGGGGTCATTGCGTGAGCTGTCCGGAAATCCTGATTGGACTGCTCGATGAGTGCTATAGGATTCGTCATTGCATGCAGTGTGCGCAAGATCCTCTAGCACTGGATCTGGAAGGTGTGTGGAGCCATCAATTGCAGTTTCATCGATAGCTGCCACTGTTTCCAAGGTAATTGAGCGCACATAGTGAGCGATCTCACCATCCTCCATGCTATCTGTCGGTGTGGGATCATCGACTGGTGCCAGAGATAAAGCATCTGGGATGCGATGGGAGCGACCCTTCTGCCACACTGTAGTGAATGAGTATGGAGACAGTCTTGATTTAAGCCGTTGCAAATGTGGATTTTCCACCGAGTCCAACGTCTGCCGATCGATGATGGAGACTAGAGCCTGGTGGTCTACCACCAGAGTGTATGTTGGGAGGCCAAGGAGGTAGAGACGGCATTTTGTAGTTGCCCATACCACTTCGAGCAACTCCAGCTCCACAGTGGCATACCTTGCCTCTGTTTCACTGATGAACCTTGAGCCACACTCTACCAGTCGTCAGTCATCGCCACGTCGTTGTAAAAGAGCATACCCGAGCCTGTGTCGGCGAGAGGCATCTGTTTCTAGCCTGGTCTCTTTCATTGGATCTAATGGCGCAAGAACTGGTGCAGATGTGAGAAGTGATTTAGTGGCATCAAAGGCTCTCTCATGGTCAGGGTTCCACAGGAAATGATTTCTGGAACTGAGGAGTGGACTTAGAGGGGCCATTACAGACGAGATCTCGCTGGTAAATGGAGCTAACTGCTCGACCAGACCAACAAAACTCCGAAGATCTGTGATATTTGTTGGTCTGGGGAATGCCGAGATTGCACGTAGCTTTGCTGGATCAGCATGGATTCCATCAGCCCCAATGATAAACCCAGAAAATCGTACCTCTCGTTGTGCGAATTGGGTTTTGTTTGGGTGTAAGCAAATATAATGCTCACGACAGCGCTGCAGGAAGGTGCTGATCCTGATATATATTGTATACAATCGCATATGGACCCTGATGTCGTTTGTGGAACTTTATTGCATCCACAGCGAGACTACGTTTCAATCGTGAGTTTGGAAGGCATCGAGTATAGATTCGATGGTCGTATAAGGAGCGTCCCGGTTTATGTTTAGTGTCATGCGAAGAGTTTGCTGGATGTCCTTTCCAAGTGCATCTATCAGCGCATACACCTGATCCTTCTGTGGATACAACTCAACTTGGTGAGTAGTAGGAGAAGCATAGCCCTCACCATACTCCTCCCTAGCTTGGGCTACGGGCTGCATCTCGGAGGGCTATTAAAAAGGTGCTAAATCGCGATGTTTAATGACCATCTGTCACCAACAGTATTGATTCGCGTCATTGCCTTGCCTTCAACCAATCGTTGCTTATTCACCTACGCGTAGCCTAACCTCGATCCACCGATCGACCGACTGAATGCTGTTAACACTACTAACGACGACGTGGCCATCTACATGCATCACCACACATATACCCCACCCGATATTATATCGATTGCCAACTCACCACCGCTAGCCAGTGCTACTCTTCGACGGCTGTTGCCAAACCAACCAACCAAGCAGCCTACCAGTCCAACGCATGATACGTGAAATTCCGCCACGTTCCAGCTACACGTATACGAACATTTCCATAGTTACTCAACCTAACCAATCCCACAGCATCTGTGCCATATTGAAAGGCTACCACCACCACTAACATTATACAGTGCGTTTTTTATTATAATAATTATTGATTATTATTACACACAACCCTATGATTCATATTCTTTCACGTATTTCCTATCCACGCAATCAACCAGCCAGCTATTCATCCACGTTGCACTCTATCTCTTTTCTTATTCGTCGATGATTATGACACGTCCCATCTCTTCTTCGTTGACTATGCCACATCGCAAATTTATATATATATAACTGAATGTTTTAAATACAATTCATCACTTGTAATCTTCATGGTAATATATTGATACCATATCTAATTTTTTGTTCTCACTCTGACATTGTGTTTTTTTCCTTAATAATTTCTTCATTATCTTACTCGTTGTATATTTGATTCATTCCATTCTAAAATTATATTCAATTTTAGAATGGAATGAAACGAATATCATCACAATTTTAGAGTGAGAACTATGGTGTCAATTTATTACAGCGATACGGTTTAAAATTTATCACTTGTAATATTTTTCGTATTTATTATTATTACTAGAAAGCCTGTGGCCCTTCGGGCCACAGCTTTCTAGTGCACGTGCAGATGATATATGAATATGTGTGGGAGATTTGAGAACTGCATACGGAACAGACACCATCATTAAATAAAACACCACCCTCATAAGAGATAACTGTCAAGTTTCAACTTTAGTCAGATTGTAAATAACAAAATTGGTGTAGATGTTCACATTCAGACTTCTACAGTAGCGGTAGACTGAAGAACTGTAGACGACTCTGGGACTCAGTAAAGATACAGAATATGCTGTACAGTAGTAGATTCCTGCCAAGTTTCAGCTCATCCACCAGCAGATCCACCCTCTACCTGCGGACTGGTGAAATGCAGACGGCGCTGCAGTTTGGTAAAGATGGGGTTTATGGTGAAGTAAAATGCCTGCCTTTCAAGTTTCAGCTTAAACAGATTGTAAATAACAAAATTGGTGTAGATGTTTACATTCAGACATTTCACCCTCTAGCGGTAGACTGAAGAACTGTAGACGACTCTGGGGCTCCGTAAAGATACAGAATATGCTGTAGTAGATTCCTGCCAAGTTCCAGCTCAATAGGATTAAAAAGAACCAAATAGGATGAGGTGTTCACTATCAGATATTTCGCCCTCTAGCGGCATATGGGGGGGGGACTGTATACAACTCTGCGACTCCGTAAAGGTACAGCCTATGCTGTAGTAGATGCCTACCAATTTTCAGCTCAAAATGATTAAAAAGAACCAAATGGGATGAGGTTTTCACTATCAGACAATTCGCCCTCTAGCGGCTGACTGTGGAACTGTAGACGACTCTACTACTCCGCAAAGATATAGCCTATGCTATAGTAGATGCCTACCAAGATTCAGTCTAAAAGGATTGTAAATAACAAAGTTGGAGGAGATGTTAACTTTCATACATTTCGCCCTCTAGCGGCAGACGCGGGTAATGTAGACAACTCTGCGGGACTCAGTAAAGATATGGCCTATGCTGTAGTAGATGCCTACCAAGTTCAGTCTAAATGGATTATAAATAACAAAGTTGGAGAAGATGTTAACTTTCAGACATTTCGCCCTCTAGCGGTAGACTGGGGAATTGTAGACGACTCTACTACTCCGCAAAGATATAGCCTATGCTATAGTAGATGCCTACCAAGTTCCAGTATAAAAGGATTGTAAATAACAAAGTTGGAAAATATGTTTACTTTCATACATTTCACCCTCTAGCGGCAGACGCGGGTACTGTAGACAACTCTGCGCGACTCAGTAAAGATATAGCCTATGCTGTAGTAGATGCCTACCAAGTTCAGTCTAAACGGATTATAAATAACAAAGTTGGAGAAGATGTTAACTCTCAGACATTTAGCCCTCTAACGGTAGACTGGGGAACTGTAGACAACTCAGTGACTCCGGAAATATACAGCCTATGCTGCAGTATATAGCTACAGAGTTTCAACTCAAAAGCATTAAAAACAACCCAATGAGATCAGGTTTTCAATATCGGACAATTCGCCCTCTAGCGGCAGACGGGGGAACTTCAGACGGCTCTGAGTATTACGTTGCAACGAGTTAGGGCGAGACCTATCTAACGAGCTATAGTAAGCGAGATTTCATCGAGATTAGATGTATAATATTAGATAAAATAATAATACAGTAAGTATAGGCCTACAGAAATAATAATTATTTTACTTTTAATACCGGTATTCATAACAGTAAAACAAAAATCTTATAAACCTCTCCTTCCATGCAGCCAATGATTGAGAAAGCAGAATTAATTACTCTTGAGCAATTCGCAATAGACAACCCAAACCCACCCCAATCAACACTCCAGCCTGCTTGCTCCTTATCTGTGCCCAGCCAGCTAGCTGCGAGTTCAATAATTACCTAACGTTGCTATGATACAGAAAACAATCCTTCCCTATTCAATAGCAATAGGCCAATTCGATCGTGCTTGGCGATAAACATGCGTGACATAAAATAAAAACTTTGTGAGAATGGGACACGGCGAATCTACCCATGTTAATTTTATACCAGGTGGGATAAATGTTAGCCTTCTAAATCATTAATTACCGATAGAAGAACATAAATAATTCGATAAATTTCGCCCGAAAATCAAGAAAATCGCCCTCTAGCGGCAGACGGGCGAACTTCAGACGGCTCTGAGTATTACGTTGCAACGAGTTAGGGCGAGACCTTTCTAACGAGCTATAGCAAGCGAGATTTCATCGAGATGGGTTCGATTGTATAGCTGATGACAAACAGACAGACAGACAGACAGACAATCGATATTTATATATATTAGACTAGAAAGCCTGTGGCCCTTCGGGCCACAGCTTTCTAGTGCACGTGCAGATGATATATGAATATGTGTGGGAGATTTGAGAACTGCATACGGAACAGACACCATCATTAAATAAAACACCACCCCCATAAGAGATAACTGTCAAGTTTCAACTTTAGGCAGATTGTAAATAACAAAATTTCCAGAAAATGATCACTTTCAGATCCACCCTCTACCTGCGGACTGGTGAAATGCAGACGGCGCTGCAGTTTGGTAAAGATTGGGTTTATGGTGAAGTAAAATGCCTGCCTTTCAAGTTTCAGCTTAAACAGATTGTAAATAACAAAATTGGTGTAGATGTTCACATTCAGACATTTCACCCTCTAGCGGTAGACTGAAGAACTGTAGACGACTCTGGGACTCCGTAAAGATACAGAATATGCTGTAGTAGACTCCTGCCAAGTTCCAGCTCAATAGGATTAAAAAGAACCAAATGGGATGAGGTGTTCACTATCAGATATTTCGCCCTCTAGCGGCAGATATGGACTGCCACCAGCGGGGATCGAACCCGCGTCTCCCGAAAAACGTTCAGTTATGCTAACCACTTAGAACTCTGTGACTCCGAAAAGGTACAGCCTATGCTGTAGTAGAAGCCTACCAAGTTTCAGTCTAAACCGTTAGTAAATAACAAGTTGGAGAAGATGTTAACTTTCAGACATTTCACCCTCTAGCGGTAGACTGGGGAAGTGAATAGGATTCTGCAACCCCGTAAAGATACAGCCTATGATGTAGTAGATACCAACCAAGTTTCAGCTCAAAATGATTAAAAAGAACCAAATGGGATGAGGTTTTCACTATCAGACAATTCGCCCTCTAGCGGCTGACTGTGGAACTGTAGATGACTCTACTACTCCGCAAAGATATAGCCTATGCTATAGTAGATGCCTACCAAGTTTCAGTCTAAAAGGATTGTAAATAACAAAGTTGGAGGAGATGTTAACTTTCAGACATTTCGCCCTCTAGCGGTAGACTGGGGAATTGTAGACGACTCTGCGACTCAGTAAAGATACAGCCTTTGCTGTAGTAGATGCCTACCAAGTTTCAGTCTAAACGGATTGTAAATAACAAAGTTGGAGAAGATGTTAACTCTCAGACATTTAGCCCTCTAGCGGTAGACTGGGGAATTGTAGACGACTCTGTGACTCAGTAAAGATACAGCCTTTGCTGTAGTAGATGCCTACCAAGTTTCAGTCTAAACGGATTGTAAATAACAAAGTTGGAGAAGATGTTAACTCTCAGACATTTCGCCCTCTAGCGGTAGACTGGGGAATTGTAGACGACTCTGCGACTCAGTAAAGATACAGCCTTTGCTGTAGTAGATGCCTACCAAGTTTCAGTCTAAACGGATTGTAAATAACAAAGTTGGAGAAGATGTTAACTCTCAGACATTTAGCCCTCTAACGGTAGACTGGGGAATTGTAGACGACTCTGCGACTCAGTAAAGATACAGCCTTTGCTGTAGTAGATGCCTACCAAGTTTCAGTCTAAACGGATTGTAAATAACAAAGTTGGAGAAGATGTTAACTTTCAGACATTTCGCCCTCTAGCGGTAGACTGGGGAATTGTAGACGACTCTGCGACTCAGTAAAGATACAGCCTTTGCTGTAGTAGATGCCTACCAAGTTTCAGTCTAAACGGATTGTAAATAACAAAGTTGGAGAAGATGTTATCTCTCAGACATTTAGCCCTCTAACGGTAGACTGGGGAATTGTAGACGACTCTGCGACTCAGTAAAGATACAGCCTTTGCTGTAGTAGATGCCTACCAAGTTTCAGTCTAAACGGATTGTAAATAACAAAGTTGGAGAAGATGTTAACTTTCAGACATTTCGCCCTCTAGCGGTAGACTGGGGAATTGTAGACGACTCTGCGACTCAGTAAAGATACAGCCATTGCTGTAGTAGATGCCTACCAAGTTTCAGTCTAAACGGATTGTAAATAACAAAGTTGGAGAAGATGTTAACTCTCAGACATTTAGCCCTCTAACGGTAGACTGGGGAACTGTGGACAACTCAGTGACTCCGGAAATATACAGCCTATGCTGCTGCTGCAGTATATAGCAACCAAGTTTCAGCTCAAAAGCATTAAAAACAACCCAATGAGATCAGGTTTTCAGTATCGAACAATTCGCCCTCTAGCGGCAGACGGTGGAACTTCAGACGGCTCTGAGTATTACGTTGCAACAAGTTAGGGCAAGACCTATCTAACGAGCTATAGTAAGCGAGATTTCATCGAGATTAGATGTATAATATTAGATAAAATAATAATACAGTAAGTATAGGCCTACAGAAATAATTATTTTACTTTTAATATTCATAACAGTAAAACAAAAATGTTATAAACCTCTCCTTTTCCATGCAGCCAATGATTGAGAAAGCAGAATTACTCTGAGCAATTCGCAACAGACAACCCAAACCCACCCCAATCAACACTCCAGCCTGCTTGCTCCTTATCTGTGCCCAGCCAGCTAGCTGCGAGTTCAATAATTACCTTAACGTTGCTATGATACAGAAAACAATCCTTCCCTATTCAATACCAATAGGCCAATTCGATCGTGCTTGGCGAATATGACATATTTATACACTATTTGGTTTTTAATCAATAAATAATCATACATATTTATATTAAACACTCGAATAAAATAAAAACTTTGTGAGAATGGGACACGGCGAATCTACTCATGTTAATTTTATACCAGATGGGATAAATGTTAGCCCTCTAAATAATTAATTACCGATAGAAGAACCGAAATAATTCGATAAATTTCGCCCGAAAATCACGAAAATCGCCCTCTAGCGGCAGACGGGTGAACTTCAGACGACTCTGAGTATTACGTTGCAACGAGTTAGAGCGAGACCTTTCTAACGAGCTATAGCAAGCGAGATTTCATCGAGATGGGTTCGATTGTATAGCTGATGACAAACAGACAGACAGACAGACAGACAGACAATCGAGATTTATATATATTAGACTAGAAAGCCTGTGGCCCTTCGGGCCACAGCTTTCTAGTGCACGTGCAGTGCAGATGATATATGAATATGTGTTTGAGATTTGAGAACTGCATACGGAACAGACACCATCATTAAATAAAACGCCACCGCCATAAGAGATAACTGTCAAGTTTCAACTTTAGGCAGATTGTAAATAACAAAATTTCCAGAAAAATGATCACTTTCAGATCCACCCTCTACCTGCGGACTGGTGAAATGCAGACGGCGCTGCAGTTTGGTAAAGATGGGGTTTATGGTGAAGTAAAATGCCTGCCTTTCAAGTTTCAGCTTAAACAGATTGTAAATAACAAAATTGGTGTAGATGTTTACATTCAGACATTTCACCCTCTAGCGGTAGACTGAAGAACTGTAGACGACTCTGGGGCTCCGTAAAGATACAGAATATGCTGTAGTAGATTCCTGCCAAGTTCCAGCTCAATAGGATTAAAAAGAACCAAATAGGATGAGGTGTTCACTATCAGATATTTCGCCCTCTAGCGGCATATGGGGGGGGGGACTGTATACAACTCTGCGACTCCGTAAAGGTACAGCCTATGCTGTAGTAGATGCCTACCAATTTTCAGCTCAAAATGATTAAAAAGAACCAAATGGGATGAGGTTTTCACTATCAGACAATTCGCCCTCTAGCGGCTGACTGTGGAACTGTAGACGACTCTACTACTCTGCAAAGATATAGCCTATGCTATAGTAGATGCCTACCAAGATTCAGTCTAAAAGGATTGTAAATAACAAAGTTGGAGGAGATGTTAACTTTCATACATTTCGCCCTCTAGCGGCAGACGCGGGTAATGTAGACAACTCTGCGGGACTCAGTAAAGATATGGCCTATGCTGTAGTAGATGCCTACCAAGTTCAGTCTAAATGGATTATAAATAACAAAGTTGGAGAAGATGTTAACTTTCAGACATTTCGCCCTCTAGCGGTAGACTGGGGAATTGTAGACGACTCTACTACTCCGCAAAGATATAGCCTATGCTATAGTAGATGCCTACCAAGTTCCAGTATAAAAGGATTGTAAATAACAAAGTTGGAAAATATGTTTACTTTCATACATTTCACCCTCTAGCGGCAGACGCGGGTACTGTAGACAACTCTGCGCGACTCAGTAAAGATATAGCCTATGCTGTAGTAGATGCCTACCAAGTTCAGTCTAAACGGATTATAAATAACAAAGTTGGAGAAGATGTTAACTCTCAGACATTTAGCCCTCTAACGGTAGACTGGGGAACTGTAGACAACTCAGTGACTCCGGAAATATACAGCCTATGCTGCAGTATATAGCTACAGAGTTTCAACTCAAAAGCATTAAAAACAACCCAATGAGATCAGGTTTTCAATATCGGACAATTCGCCCTCTAGCGGCAGACGGGGGAACTTCAGACGGCTCTGAGTATTACGTTGCAACGAGTTAGGGCGAGACCTATCTAACGAGCTATAGTAAGCGAGATTTCATCGAGATTAGATGTATAATATTAGATAAAATAATAATACAGTAAGTATAGGCCTACAGAAATAATAATTATTTTACTTTTAATACCGGTATTCATAACAGTAAAACAAAAATGTTATAAACCTCTCCTTCCATGCAGCCAATGATTGAGAAAACAGAATTACTCTGAGCAATTCGCAATAGACAACCCAAACCCACCCCAATCAACACTCCAGCCTGCTTGCTCCTTATCTGTGCCCAGCCAGCTAGCTGCGAGTTCAATAATTACCTTAACGTTGCTATGATACAGAAAACAATCCTTCCTTATTCAATACCAATAGGCCAATTCGATCGTGCTTGGCGAATATGACATATTTATACACTATTTGGTGTTTAATCAATAAATAATCATACATATTTATATTAAACACTCGAATAAAATAAAAACTTTGTGAGAATGGGACACGGCGAATCTACTCATGTTAATTTTATACCAGATGGGATAAATGTTAGCCCTCTAAATAATTAATTACCGATAGAAGAACCGAAATAATTCGATAAATTTCGCCCGAAAATCACGAAAATCGCCCTCTAGCGGCAGACGGGTGAACTTCAGACGACTCTGAGTATTACGTTGCAACGAGTTAGAGCGAGACCTTTCTAACGAGCTATAGCAAGCGAGATTTCATCAAGATGGGTTCGATTGTATAGCTGATGACAAACAGACAGACAGACAGACAGACAGACAATCGATATTTATATATATTAGACTAGAAAGCCTGTGGCCCTTCGGGCCACAGCTTTCTAGTGCACGTGCAGATGATATATGAATATGTGTGGGAGATTGGAGAACTGCATACGGAACAGACACCATCATTAAATAAAACACCACCCCCATAAGAGATAACTGTCAAGTTTCAACTTTAGTCAGATTGTAAATAACAAAATTTCCAGAAAATGATCACTTTCAGATCCACCCTCTACCTGCGGACTGGTGAAATGCAGACGGCGCTGCAGTTTGGTAAAGGTGGGGTTTATGGTGAAGTAAAATGCCTGCCTTTCAAGTTTCAGCTTAAACAGATTGTAAATAACAAAATTGGTGTAGATGTTCACATTCAGACTTCTAGCGGTAGACTGAAGAACTGTAGACGACTCTGGGACTCCGTAAAGATACAGAATATGCTGCAGTAGATTCCTGCCAAGTTTCAGCTCAAAGGGATTAAAGAGAACCAATTGGGATGAGGTGTTCACTATCAGACAATTCGCCCTCTAGCGGCAGATAGGGGAACTGTATACAACTCTGCGACTCCGTAAAGGTAGAGCCTATGCTGTAGTAGATGCCTACCAAGTTTCAGTCTAAACCGTTTGTAAATAACAAAGTTGGAGAAGATGTTAATTTTCAGACATTTCACCCTCTAGCGGTAGACTGGGGAAGTGTATAGGACTCTGCAACTCCGTAAAGATAGAGCCTAGGATGTAGTAGATACCTGCCAAGTTTCAGCTCAAAAGGATTAAAAAGAACCAAATGGGATGAGGTTTTCACTATCAGACAATTCGCCCTCTTGCGTCTGACTGTGGAACTGTAGACGACTCTACTACTCCGCAAAGATATAGCCTATGCTATAGTAGATGCCTACCAAGTTTCAGTCTAAAAGGATTGTAAATAACAAAGTTGGAGCAGATGTTAACTTTCATACATTTCGCCCTCTAGCGGCAGACGCGGGTACTGTAGACAACTCTGCGCGACTCAGTAAAGATATAGCCTATGCTGTAGTAGATGCCTACCAAGTTCAGTCTAAATGGATTATAAATAACAAAGTTGGAGAAGATGTTAACTTGCAGACATTTCGCCCTCTAGCGGTAGACTGGGAAATTGTAGACGACTCTGCGACTCAGTAAAGATTCAGCCTATGCTGTAGTAGATGCCTACCAAGTTTCAGTCAAAACGGATTGTAAATAATAAAGTTGGAGAAGATGTTATCTCTCAGACATTTAGCACTCTAACGGTAGACTGGGGAACTGTAGACCACCCAGTGACTCCGGAAATATACAGCCTATGCTGCAGTATATAGCTACCAAGTTTCAGCTCAAAAGCATTAAAAACAACCCAATAAGATCAGGTTTTCACTATCGGATAATTCGCCCTCTAGCGGCAGACGGGGGAACTTCAGACGGCTCTGAGTATTACGTTGCAACGAGTTAGGGCGAGACCTATCTAACGAGCTATAGTAAGCGAGATTTCATCGAGATTAGATGTATAATATTAGATAACATAATAATACAGTAAGTATAGGCCTATAGAAATAATTATTTTTACTTTTAATATTCATAACAGTAAAACAAAAATGTTATAAACCTCTCCTTCCATGCAGCCAATGATTGAGAAAGCAGAATTACTACAACCCAAACCCACCCCAATCAACACTCCAGCCTGCTTGCTCCTTATCTGTGCCCAGCCAGCTAGCTGCGAGTTCAATAATTACCTTAAGGTTGCTACAGAAAACAATCCTTCCCTATTCAATAACAATAGGCCAATTCGATCGTGCTTGGCGAATATGACATATTTATACACTATTTGTTTTTTAATCAATAAATAATCATACATATTTATATTAAACACTCGAATAAAATAAATACTTTGTGAGAATGGGACACGGCGAATCTACCCATGTTAATTTTATACCAGGTGGGATAAATGTTAGCCCTCTAAATCATTAATTACCGATAGAAGAACCGAAATAATTCGATAAATTTCGCCCGAAAATCACGAAAATCGCCCTCTAGCGGCAGACGGGCGAACTTCAGACGACTCTGAGTATTACGTTGCAACGAGTTAGGGCGAGACCTTTCTAACGAGCTATAGCAAGCGAGATTTCATCGAGATGGGTTCGATTGTATAGCCGATGACAAACACACAGACAATCGAGATTTATATATATTAGATTATGGCCTTAACGCAAAAAACCGGAGCAACAAATAGCTGGAAATTTACTTACAATAAATATACTTGTACCGTCGTTCACAGCAAGTATTTTATTGTGGAATCTCAGGAGGACAACGAATCAATTTGTTTTTCCCATCAAGATACCCGCTATTTGTTAGACATTCTAGAAACAACCAACAACAACCAACATCAATACAGACCAGCAATTATACCAGGTAGGATATATCCCACTCTTCGTTTTGCGCGGGGAAATTTGAATATTTCCATCAACCCCACATCGGGTGATGTTTACGTTCAGAAACAAGGCAAATGTAAAGTTCTCAACAAAGCTTTTATTGAAGTTCTAATTCAATACAGAGGGAAATTATTGCAATTTCTCTCTCCACCGCTAGAGATTATTAGCGATCAATTCTACATTGAATTATCAAATCCAGAGTTTATTGGATTTGTAACAGCTTTTAAAGGAACCAACTATGTTGGCTTATGGAAAATCAGCCTCAGATACGCTGATAGTGTTGGTTTTAACTATTATACAGGTTTCAATTTGTCAAAACAGGAACTAACCGTTTTGTTGCGAGAGTGGGACAACCAAGTCGATGAAACAGACAAGCATCTTTTTGATAAAAATATCATTCAATTATCAGACCGTCTCAAAATGATTAAAACCAATAATAAAAAAATTATTATCACCAACACCGATAATTCTACTGAAGTAGGTGCCGGCGGAAATTCTATCGAGTTGCATTACTTGAATGATAAAGCCCATATTAGTTTTCTCAAAGAATCGATGGATGGCGTTTCTCTTACTGAAGCCCATGTTGACGGTTTTGTCCTTTTGGATAAACCTAAAGCTTTCGTAGAGATCCCATCACCTAATCCGGATGTTGAAGAGAGTTGCTCTCAACCGCAACAGGTCTTTCCTGAAATATTACCTCGGAAGCCAAGATCATCGAGTAAATTTACCAACGCATCACCTGCAAAGAAACAGAAAGTTGTCAGTAACCCAGTTCTAGTAGAGCCTGTTACTAATTCTCCATGGAAACCAGATTATTATCCTAACATGTAAGCCTAATCACAAGTTAAACTCTTTGCGGTTTCCAATAGTCATAAGCGATTGGTGATTGGTGATTGGTTTAAAATTATTTCACTCGCTAGCATATAAATGTTTAGATGTAGTCAATATCATATCATTTCATTTTATTTTAATCTTTGGAGATATTTTATTATTATTATTATTATTATTTATCTAAACAAACTTCAACATGGATAAAATAACAATATGTTGTTCATTCTGTCATATGAATGTAACTAGACATAATTATTTACGCCACCTACGGTCACATTTTGAAAGTTATTCTTGTTTAAAGTGTCATGTCGTGACTTCATGCAGCGAAATTTGTAAACGACTTGAATCAACTACTGGTTGTAAAGAAATGGAGTTCCGCACCTATCAATTGACTTGTTCTACCTGTAATAAAGAGTATACATATGACAATTATTTACGACACGATTGTCACTTGAAATGTTACTACACAAGAAAGCGTAAATCTCCGCAACATAAAAATATATTATCTAGAAAAAACTTAAGGGTGGCTCTTGGTACATGCGCAATAATTTTTACGCGGGAACAAGAAGCTCACGATAATCGTCTTGAAATTTATGTCCACGACCTCCCAACTTCTAGAGATTATCCCGATGTAGAAACAGCATTAACACAAATTCGAGGTAATATTCTTCAGTTAATATTAGACAGATTGAAAGAAATGAATGTTCTTAGACTGTGGTTAGGTCTAAATGTATTAATGTACAGGTCACATTTTTCAGAAGGTGAGCAATTGGAAACCTTTTATTTTAATTCTTCCGGTGGTGCTATTAATACTGTAGATTCACCGCAAAGTTTTGACACATGGTTTGAGTATGTTGTGGAAAATATATTACAAAAAATAGCCATCTTTAACACACGTGGTTCTGGGTGGCGTATTAAATCTTTATTAAGGGTTGAAATTAAATTAGCTGAATCTAAGTGTAGATCGTTACTATATAAGGGGCATGGATATATGGAATTACCTAAGGCTTTATCAGCTAAAAAATGTACAATAAATATACAAACGGCTGATAATGATTGTTTCAAATGGGCTATTATATCCGCAAAATTTGGTAGCAAAGTGAAAAATAATAAAAACCATACTTCATCGTACAAAAATTATATGACTCATTTCATTTTTGACAATGGGAACAAAGATTATCCAACAGAGTGGCAGTTAGCGATTAAACTTTTTGAAAAACAAAATTCAAAATATATAATTAATTTACTATGTTGGAATAACGACAACAAACGCACCCCGGTATCTATATTAAGACAACCTCCGTTTAGTAAAATTACACCTGATAAACAGTTATTAAATATATTACTTGTAGTAAAAAATAACAATGTACCTAAACTGAATCATTATGTTTGCATAACTAACTTGAATCGATTGCTGAATACGAGAACACTTCATATCAGGAATAGGAAATATTGCGAAAGGTGTTTGGCTCATTTTTTTCGAGCGGAAGTTCTTTATCAACACTGTCTCGCCTGCTACCAAGGAAGAAGTCAGCGCGAGAAACTACCTAATAAAAAAAGAACACACATTAGTTTTACAAATTTAGATAGAACCTTATCCCCATTGTTTGTCACCTACTTTGATATAGAATGTATCTTACAACCGACAGTTAATAATCAAATTATACAGGAGCATATACCGTGTGCTGTGAGTTATTTAATTGTTCCCAATACTGAATTAATTGATGCTCCAAAATGTCATTTGAAAACATTCGTAAAGTCAAATAATAATAATTGTATTCAAGATTTCTTAGATTCATTATATACTGATTTAACTGAATTATGTTGTTGGTCAGAAATATACACTCATAAAACTATGTCATTTACTAATATTGATTTTGTAAATTTTGAACAAGCAAAATTTTGTTTTTATTGTAATGTTACTTTAAATAATAATGTAGGGAAAAACAGACACCATTCACATATTACAGGTAAATATATTGCGGCAGCCTGTAATAGTTGTAACCGAAGTTTATCATTGAAACGATACCTGTATGTACTTTGTGGCCATAATTCCAACAATTACGATATACATTGTATATTACAAAGCGGATTTAGAGATAAGAAATACACAGATTGGGATATAAAGGTTATACCGAGAAATACAGAACGATATATTTCACTGAGTGCGTTTATCCCAATTAAAAATACTTCTAAGAAAATTGAGTTACGTTTCTTAGACACATATCAATTTTTAAGCTTTTCTTTAAGTAATTTAGTTGAGTGTTCAACAAAGGATGTAGCCAGTCATGATATAAGCTCAATTTTACCTATTACTCTACAAGAAATGAAACATTTTTATCCAAACTTGAATAACTCAACAATTAAATGGAAAGGAGTATTTCCATACGAGTACTTGACAGATATTAATAAATTTAATGATACTGGTTTACCGTCTATAAATAATTTTTTTAGTAACTTAAGTCAAAAAACATGCACAATTGAAGATTATAGGTTTGCGGGAATATCATGGGTAGAATTCGACTGTGTGAATCTCAAAGATTATCTTTTAGCCTATTTAAAACTCGATGTTTGTTTGCTTGCCGATATATTTGAGAATTTTAGGAATGTTTGTAAACAAAATTACGATTTAGAAGCGGTTTTTTACTGTAGTATCGCGTCATTTACCTATGATTGCGCGCTAAAATATAATAAATGTAAAATAGAATTAATAAAGGATTATCAGACATATAGAGATTTTGAAAAATCAATTAGGGGTGGTGTTTCATTTTGTCAAAAACATTATATAGAATCAAATATACCAGGTACAAGTACATATGATTCTACTAAGGAAGAATGCCATATTTTTAATATTGATTTCAACTCTTTATATTCTGGGAATTTAAGTAAAAAACTACCCACCTCACAATTTAAAGAAGTAAGTATTAAACATTTAGAGAATGCAATTCCAGAAAAACTAATCGAGTACTTGGTAGATTTAGACATTGATGGACATTGATCTACTGGATATTTTTTAATATGTGATTTAAATTATCCCAAGGCTATTCACGATCAAACATTACAATTACCGTTAGCCCCCGAGCATTTAAGTATAAATGAATCAATGCTTTCACCTTATATGCGGGAACAATTTAATAACTTGTCAATACAAAGAGGTACCACCCGTAAATATAGAATGTCTATACCAAAACTCATGCTGACACAATTTGATAAAGAGTTTTATCATTTACATTTGAAACTGTTAAAATTTTATATAAAACATGGATTAATTGTTACTAAACTACATAAATTATATTCTTTTCAACAAGAATTTGTATTTAAAAATTACATCGATTTTAATATTAATCAAAGGTGACTGGCAAAAAGTTATATTGAAACAGCTGTCGCGAAATTGCTCAATAATTCGCTGTTTGGCAAATCAATAGAAAAGATAAGAGATCGATATAACTTTCGTATCGCAAATAGCAACGATAAATGCGATCAATTGGTAAATCGTATTAATCATGAACAATTTATAATATACAATAATACATTATCGGAACATTTATTAGTGAAAGACTCTGTAACTCTCGATAAGCCTATATTTATTGGTAGCACTGTGTTGGACTTGGCTAAATTGGATATGTATGAGCTGTATTACAATAAATTGCTACCTATTGAGAAAGAATTAAACTGCCGTATTGAAATTGCTGCATCAGACACTGACTCATTGATAGGTTGTTACTATAATACATCGCAGAATAATTTTTTAAAAGCATTAATTAAAAATAATATTTTAGATACATCCAATTACCCTAAGGATCACCCACTCTACAGTGATAAAAATAAATCCAGACTCTATTACTGTAAAGACGAACTAGCCTCACTTGAAATTAAACAGGCAGTATTTTTAAGACCAAAATTATATTCAATTTTGGAATGGAATAATAAAAATATTCGTAGAGCAAAAGGTATTACAAGAGCTGTTGTGGAAACGAATATTACACATGAAGAATATTTAAAAGCATATAACTCAAATGAAGAAATAAAAAAAAACATACACAGATTTCAATCTAAATTACATCGTATTTATACCTTAAAGCAAAATAAATTTGCACTCAGTAGCTTTGATGATAAACTTTATTGGCTTAATAAAAATCAATCGCTTCCTTGGGGGCACTATAAAACAAACCTCAAAAAACCTATAAAAATATCAAATATACCAATTTATGAAGAACCAAAAGACGACGGTGTTGATGATGAATTATCAAATAGTAAATAAAAATATAAGTTGTAAGCAGATCATTTATGGACTTAATTTAAAAGAATTAAAAAAGCAATTGAATGGTAAAATTGTACTCAAACCTAATCAGTTTATATATAAGGTATTTGGTGCAACCATATTAATGTTTACAAATGGACGAATAACAATTCTCGGTAGAAAATATAATTTTAATAAAGTGAAAAAACATATATTAGAAAAAACAAACATTAATTTGATTTCTAAATCAATCAATTTGTGTACTTATATTTTTAGTATCGATACTGTAATTTATAGGTTACTTATAAATAATATCGGGTTTTATGTTATATTTGATAATGTTAAACTAGAAATTTCATACGACCCTGAAATATTCAATAACTGTAAAGTCAGAATAAATAATATTGTTGTTGTTTGCTGTTTCTACACTGGTAAATGTACATTAATGTGTTCCCCGTTTAAATTTCATATATATTATCCTATTTTCAACAAGCTGGTTAATAATTTATTATTGTTTGGTGTGGGGTTTTTGATGTAAAATATAATTAGTACGAGTGAAATTTATTGTTGTTGTTGCTGTTTGGTGGTGGAGATTTTTACTGTAAAATATATATATTAAATTGAAGGGAGAAGAAATTTATGAATATTTTTTTAAAATCAACAACTAGTTTGAGGGGGGAAATTAACTTCAGTAGAGCGATTGTTTCTTGTAACACTCAAGTAGACATAGTATACTCAGCAGCCGCGGCTAGCTAGCTAGCTAACTTGGCATTGTTGCTCACGAGTGAGCCACAATAGCGCATCTGTTACTTATGAGTGTGCGTGAGTGCGGTGGGCAACGCTAAGCTCGGTGAGAAAAGATTAGGGGTATGTGCTGGTATTCATAGTCAAAGACAATGCCATCCTATCTGTTACTAGTCTGTATACCGGTACATATCATTAAAACATCCGCTATGCATCTCCCTACATTCAGAATAGAACAATGAACAGAGCATATATCGCTAATCCTCATGGGAAAGGTTTATGTTGTGCATTTTGTTAACTATGTGAATTTTGTAATGTACACATCTGCGACCCTCTACAAAAATATATATAAACTCAATTTTTCTAACAGTGAACTATAATTTTGTTAACCAAAATAAGAAAAAACAAATACCGGTATACTCTAGCTTAAACTATACTACTGTACTATATATAACCAACCTGTAACAGTAAAATGACAGCAAGTGTGACAAGTTGTTCTATGAAATTCGATCTTGAAGCTGGTGATGTATACCTTCAAGCGGCAAATATAGTCGACATTAGTATGAAACTTGAAGATGGCAAATTCCATATGGAAATTAAAAATAACAGAGGAAACGAAATAACAGATTTTAAAACAATGAAAAATTTCACATTAAATGTGAGAATTCAACCCAGCGATAGCAAAATTCATACAGGCGGTATAATTTCTCAAGAAAATTGGGAGGATGGTATAACAAATCCAATGTTACCCCCAAACAACCCATGGGAAGATGATGATAATGATGTTGTTGTGACACATTCACAACCACAACCGCAACCGGAACCGGAACAGCAACAGCAACCAATTTATAAATGGTACTATTAATGAGAGAGATTTATCGATACTGACTAACTGAACTGACTGACTGACCTATTGAATGTTAGTTACTGTCTTAATTAGCCCCTACCGGTACCTACTAAATTTGTCAAATTGTGACCAGTGTTCCTGTCTGATTGTAACAGTTGGAGAGAACTTCAAATTTCAACTCATTAAAATGTTATCAGTCTATTTTATATCTAATTTAAAAAAAAAGCGAATACATAAATAAACTAACTATGTTTTATATAGGCCTACAACATGAAGTGAATGTGGTGGATTTTATATAGGCTTAGTTAGGTATACTGCGAGCCACACCTATTGTATCCGCGTGGAGCCATTATATGACTGGTTGAATGATGGGGTTCCTGACTAAAAGTTAACGGTATAGCATACAACATAAAGTGAATGTTGAAAGTTAGTAACAGAGAGTGCGAGGGGATTTTATAGGTCCAATAGCGCTACCTAACCACACCTATTGTGTGTGTGTGTGTGTGTGTGTGTGTGTGTGTGTGTGTGTGTGGGGGGGTGTGTGTGTGTGTGTGTGTGTGTGTGAGAGCTAGTCATTAGGCCTATAGGCCTAACCGAATGAAAGTGCACCTTACCTATCCGCGAGTACTAAAGGTTAACCATAAACCATATTGGGTCAACATGCGAAAAAGGGCCCTGCATAAAGTTAACTATAGCTGTATTAGACCAATTAAAGTTGTAAACAGAAAATTGGAAGCATTCAAGTGTAATAGCCTAATCCTTAAATCGAAGAAACCTGTATACTTGATACAGTTACAAGAGTGCTACAGTGCCGGTACCAGTAGGCCTATTGTTATGGGGGTCCCTCTAATGCTGCATTCACGAACCCCCATGTCGAGTTAATTTAATTTTATTATTAGTAAGTACGGTAACGCTAAATCGCTGTGGTTGCTGTCGGTGCCATTCTGCCGTTCTACAGTTTAGCGTTGTTGGTATCTGTCGGTATGTGTGTAAAGTCAGCTACTGGTAGTTAAACTCTGATACAACAGCCGGCTACCGGTAGGTACGGTGTGTTTGTGAGTGTAAACTTAAGCCCTACACCTTTAGTCAAACTGAGATATAAAAAATAGATTTTAATGTTTTTATTATTTTTATTGACATTAAAACAATTATATTATCCCATCACATTACATGCTTAGAGTAAACCTACAGAACATCTTCCACCGCAGTTATTTCTTTCTGTTTATCATCATCATCAGTCGCAGTTAAACGCTTTCTCATGAAAAAGTGTAGCATCTCATACCCCCCAACGCATTTTGCTGAGCAGTATCGCAGACAGTTATCCCTTATGTTTAAGTGGAACGCACATTTATTTTCTACTGTAGTAAATCGGTCGTGAAACCGACAAGGGGTTAAATAATCATGATATTGCTTATATATTCCCAATTTCTCCACCGAATTTGGCGCGAGAACATCGAGTTGGGAAACTAATATTGCCTGCTTCATCAACCCAAATACATGAATATTTTTTTTATATTTTAAATGTCTCTTCATATATTTTTTAAAGTCATCTTGCGAAATGTCCCCGTAGTCCCAGGGCAAGTGAGAAGTCATATCCCGTAAATTGTTTACGTGGGCTGCATCTAATGCTGATAACTTAATATTTGGTGGGCCTTTAATTAAAAACGTCTTTATATTAGTTTTGGTGTAATTAGAATCGAATATAGCAAATTCTTTAAATACTACCGGATACTCGTTATTGTCTATCTTATAATATTGAAAATCAACAAAAATAATATTATCCATTTTATCTGATAAACAAAAGTTAAATGATTAATTACAACGCTTGTTGGTTTATTTTATAATAATTAACAAGCCATTTATATAATATTATTTCATTTATTTCCACATTATTTGTAAACGCTCTCATTGGATAGATTGTGTGAATACGATTTACCAAATAATAAAGACAGTACAGACCGCATGTGGTCCGCCTAGGGTCTTGAAATTGTTTGCGAGTAGTACGCCACCTTGCGGAATTTTTCTCAAGCCATTTTTCGATGCATCTGTTTGGATATTTTGGTCCAAACGAGTCAAATACTTCGGCCTCATTATCTCGTATATATATTGCGATCCAATGAATCCCAGGAAGATGCTCTTTATCGGTATTTACTATCAACCCATAATCTTTCCGCTTATTATTATCTAATTTAGGTAATTTGTTAGCTGGAAACGCTCCCAAATAGTGACCACCCACTGGAAACATATCAAGGTCCTCTGTAGATAACATACTTAATCGATATGTATTTCTTTCCTGCTATTTAAACTTAATGATTGATCATAAATATTAAAAACGATTACATTTATGGTTTCAACCAACGGTTCAGGAAATCTTAATTTTAATTGGCCGTTAGTATATATTGATGGTTGCGGATCTCTAACATAGCCGTCGGCGGTTAGGTCCCAGGATAGGAGGGGACAATTACCTAAGTAGGTTTCATGGTCTATATTATTACCCCCATAACCGTTAATATATGTATTAATGTTTTTCATTAATTGAGTATACTCAAAAATGTATGTTCCATCTGTAAAATTAGGCTCGTATATTACACCCCCTACTGGAAGACCGTCTACAATCAGTTCCGCGCGTCTAAGGTTAAAATGTTCGAATTTCAAGGGATTGCTAATTAATTCTCCCGAATAAGCATTATTTGTTATGAAGCCGATAATAACTAATTTGGGTTTTTTACCATCAAATATGTTTGTTTGGGTGTCATTTGTGGTTTGAGCGGGAATAGTAAATGTTGTCACCTCCTTTTTTTGGAATTGATATTCAATATCGTAACTCTCTAAACCTTTTAGGTGACTGCTTTCTATTACCGGATTAACCTCCATTCTAGGGATTAGGATCTTTATTTCATCTAATTCTAGCCGAAGATTTGTCACCGCGTTTGCGTTTGGAGTGATTTTAAAAATAAACGAATTTGATACTTTTCTAAAATGCATTCTTAAATCATACCCGGGTTGTATTATTTTGCTTTCAGTATCAAAATCAATCGTCAATCCACTTACAAATTGCATTTGTTTACTAAAGGCCTCGTCAATAGGATGCGCGCCGGCATTAATTTCATTTCCGTGTTCAGATAAAGGTTGATGAAAGCCACCCGCACCCAGTAGCCCATTTTTATCCTCGTAAGTTGTAAATAATAAATTGGATAAGTACGACTTGTAGAAATAATGGTTATTGCTATTTTCAACCTGCTTCTCATTAAGGTCTATTTTAATATCACTCCACATAGTTTCAGCGGGGTAATTCAACATATAAATATGGGAGTTTTCAAGTCGTCTATCCCAGCGTACAGTACATTTTGTAATTAATAACGCGTCTTGCAGTTTCGTATAGAATTCATTGGATCTCGGTACAAGGAACGTAACCTCCCTAGATTCACTTCTGAGATTAGATACGGGGTAAATTGTTTCATAATGCTTTGCTTTAAATTCAGTCTGTATTGGCTGTGTAGAAAATAAATCTAATTCCTTAATAATTGACATTATTAAAAAATACTTTTTTCGCAGTGTTTCAGTTTGCCTTTTATATTTCTCTTTTTACTACGTCGATGATGTATGTTCATAGACATTGGTCTAGCAGGTCGCTTTAAATCTCTATAAACTTTTTCTACAACTGACCTTGTTGACGGTTTCATTTTATTTAATGCTTTATTAATAACCGTATTAGCCTGCTGATGTAAGACCCGCTTACCTTTTGGTATTACATGTTGTCTCATAAATTTTGTGGTAAATGGTAAAGCTTTTTGTAAAACTTTTTTAGCTAATGGCTTACCAAATTTTTTCAATGTTGATAAAGCATCTGTAAATATACCTTCTCCATCTTGATTTGCCTGCATACCTCTACGATAACGCTGAAAACGACGTTGTTTTAAGTTTGGACCAAATGCACCAATTTGTTGACCGTAAGGGTCAATATATGAACCACCTTGAAAAACAGGAACTTGCGTCGAACCTCTGGTACTTCTACCACCTTTAAAAACAGCAAGATTAGAGTCTGAACCACCATATTGAGGTTTACTGTATCTTTGAAATAAATCAGAATCCATTTTAATTTATTCGTTTAAAGTGTAATGTAATAGATGTTGTCCCATATTCAAAATTCAAATCTTTTCCTTCTTTGTCTGTTATTTCAATATGAATGTATGTTATCTTATATGATTTTTTTTACAGGGATATAATGAATTGTATCCTTGACAAATTCTTTATTTATTACGCTACCATATTTCACATCATCAGGTATCGCGACACGACGAAGTAAAGCTAAACCAAAATCGTTAATATATTGATTTTCAATTATATTAGTAGTCACGTACATGTTCGACTTAGGTTCTGGAATAGAATTGGGTGATTGAGGGCATAAAAATACCATCTGGTAAGCTTTTTCTTCATTTCCGATAACCTTTATTAAATAACCCTTTATATTATTTTTCGTCTTCAAAATAATTTTAAAATTTGGATTTAAATTCGCGCCGAGATTATTTTCAGTAATTCCAAAATAATAGGCTAATTGTTGACCTATAAATAACTCTCGCACAGTTTTCCCTAAAATAAATTGCAACCTATTTTGCTGAGTATTTTCAACTATTTGTAATTTATCTTTCAACGTCCCCATGTTAAAATAATCTATAATGTCATTGATACTGTAGAACAAACCAGATGGAAGTGTATCCTCAAAATTTTTTTTCCCTTTTTTTAATAAAATAACATTCTCTACATTGTTATACATGGACGGTAACGTTGCTAAGTAAAATATACTTTTTATACCTACCACCCAGTTTTCGTTTGGATTTATAGGTAAGGCGCCGTGGAAATTTATCTGATAATTACTAGCGCTATTGCGGGGAAAATCAATTGGACAGGAGTTACTCGGTAGTCTTACGTAGAATTCATCCATCACTGCCACCCCGTATTAACTTAAGTGTTATAACAGTACGACCTCCGCTGAAGTTAATTAATTCGCCTTACCCATCACGTAAAGTAATTAAGATTGTTTTTAGTTTTTTATTCAACAACGGGTAATAGCAAATGCTCTCGTATTCGTGATTAATATATTTTCGATTTAATTGCGTTAAAGGGCAGGTTCTTAAGAGCGGAGCTAAAGCGTCACCAACAAATGAGCTCTTAATAATATCTGTGTATATGAAAATTGTATCTTTATTACGTGTTATATTCGTGGGAGCTGGAAAATCTAAAATGCCAATTTCCGAAATTTTTGGCCCCACTATAATTTAAAATTAATATCGGCTGTTCTATATTGCTTAATTCATCTACTGTAGTGGTACTGTATATATCCCAATTCGGAATATCTGGATGATTCCGATCCAATAACGGTTTTAAGCCTAGAATTTGTATTAAATCACCACGTAGACTTAATTGTATTTTTTTCAACTTTTTAGGAAATTTAAATTTAATTCTAGAATTATTTGTATTAAAAATGAATTCGAAATCTCTATATTTCGCTTCAGAATTAAACAGTTTATTTATATCATCAATAATGACTTGAATAGAGTTATGCATACCAGGAAATAAACTATATAATTTGGCATCTTTTGCATCTACCCCGATTGACAGCGAGATTTGAGTTTGCAGCGTAATATTACTGTATGTTGCTTGGTATTGAAGCTCGGCAAGCCCAATTTTAGCGTTTGGACCAATATATAATTCTTCGGCTAAATCAACAGTAAACTCACTAGGATTATTATTGGGGTAAGTGTTTAATGAGCTATCTGAAAGTAGAGTGATATATGTATCTGTGGCCATTATTATTATTATTTAAGCTCGCTCTCTCTACTTGACTCCATTGTACATACAGTACAGTATAATGTTAAATTATAGACATCTGTGACCACGTTCATTGTCGCATCTTCTACAGTATATGCGAGGGATCAATATTTTACTGGCTTTATTTAAAGCAGATGAACTATAGATATAGTAATATCATTCGAGTTAATATTGATTAATTACGGTCATATGCGACCAAAATGAATTAATATACAGTATAAACCTGAGCTTATTGAATATGCTGTACCCACGACTGTTTCTTGGATCCAATGAATCGGACTAAATATTCTTTCTTCCCATTGCGTACACGTTCTTTAAGTTTGCCAATATTTTTGTCAATTGCTAGATAAATATTAATATTCGGGTGGACCTTTTGGAGTTCGTGAGAATAAAATGAGCCATTTATTATAGCTCCAGCGCTGTCCTTAATATCGAACATTACAGCAGGTACTCTATCCAACCTGACACGATGAATAATAAATAATTCACGTGTCCATTGTTCTCGATAGCCTTTAGCAAAAGCAGTACGAGCGATAGATAATCGTACTGTATCTCCAACTTTAAATTTTATTTTCTTGTGATTAATCTGTCTACATTTCCCATATAATCTATTCATTAATTCAGTTTCATTAAATTTATTAACTTCAATGGGAGTCATTTGTATTGTCCTATGTTATGACCTATTATAAGCTGAGATAAGCTTAGGTAAAATTTTTATCCAAACATTATTTCCCCGTTGTGTAAAAATTTTGAACATCTTTGTTTTTAATGTTCTATTGAATCTCTCGACAATAGCCGCCTTATTCACAGAGTACATTACGTAATACTGTATACCTAATGTATCTAAATATTTCCTTACAGATTTATTTAGAAACTCAGAACCTTGATCCGTGGCGATTCTGTTTGGTTTTCCTTTCTGGAATATTTTTTGCAATATACTAATAATTTCAATACCCTTTTTTGTTTTCATACCATAGCCAAAAGCAAGCCTGCTAAAGGCATCAATACATGTTAATATATAGTTATAATTATTATTTTGCGATTTATATTGCTGCATATCCACCAAATCTATCATATATATATCTTTTATGCCTCCCGTAAATATTTTAGATGTTGGATAATGATGTCTACGTGGAGCGTGAAGGGTGTATGTCTTTTGCCCGCTCAGCCATTTCTGGGCTTGTGCTGGTTGATGTTTGCAGCTTTTGCTAATTTTGCAACACTTGCAAATCCCGCAGGGGATGAAGGATCTAAATAAATTCTTAACAGTTTTTTGTCTAAGCTTCGGCTTAAAATCGGTTTCATCTTGCGAGGCATCTTTTCGACAACCGAAGTTGAAGTTGAAGTTGATGTTTTAAAGGGTTTTCTTTTTGTAGTATTTACTCTAGGTATATCTTGAGGTTTTAAATCAGTAGCTAACGGTTTACTCGATACTAAATATAATTTTCTAAATGTTACTCCTGTTTTAACCATTATTACCGTCCACGGTTAATTTTTTTCGCAATAGCTGCTCCAGCGGCGGTGGCACCGGCACTCGCGGGGAGTTTCGCACCAATGCCGAGTAAGGGTATTAGAAACGGTAGTATACCTCCAGATTGATTGCTTAACTTTTTTCTGTAACTTGATATATTTTTTGTTTTACGGTTGAGTGATTTCAATACCTTCTTATAGCGGCGAATATTTCTAAATGAATGAGGGGTTAATTGTACATTACCTTTTAGAACATTTAATGCAGTATTTACAATGAGCCGTATTAATTCGTTACTCACGGTATGGTTAATAAAATAAGTTCTTTGTTGAGGGGTAGCGCTGCGTAGAAATTCCAGTTCGTTACGATATTTCTGCACAAGTCTATTCATTGTTGCAACATTATTGAAAATTGTTACAAAATATTAATTATTTATCATTATTATTATTATTATTATTTGCGCTACGTTTATAGTCAGTGTAATTTTTAATGTAACAATTATGATTACGAAATATATCAGATCTAAATCGTAAATGTTCGGGTGTTTCCTGTCGTAAATCAATTAAGAAATGTGAAAATGGTTGAATTGTCGCATCTTGATAGGAATCAACTAAAAATTTGGTCTGCCCTGGTAACATCTGCTTCGCGAAATTTAAAACCGATAAACTGTCTCTCGGATTTTTCATTAATACTAAAGTATGGCTATTAATTGATCTTGTGCGGTTATGCTTCCCACCGTAAAACATGTTTTGCGTTATAAAACAAATAAATATATTGGAATGATGAGCTACCTTAGTAAACAATACAGTTAATGCTGTACTGGACTCAGTTTCTGTTAACAAATCATCTATAATTAATAAATCTAGACTATTCACTAAACTATCTATATTTTCGGGCAAACCTTTGTAAAGGTGAGTAATACCGGGAATAGTCGGGGGATTGCTCCCGTAACAATACAATACTCGCAAGGGGGCTTCGTTGAAACAACCATTCTTGTGTTTAATTAAATTGCTTACAAAGGTTGACTTTCCAGAACCAGATGGCCCAGAAATTATCATACTCGTTCCCATTTGAAAGTTTAAATTATATGGACCTGAATTAAAGTCAGCCATTTATTATTATTATTAAGATATATCAACAACACAATATAATATAATATCAATATCAATATCAATAATCCATCACCATTACTATGTATATAACAATAATTGATGCAACTACAATATTAGAGTACTGTATATTTAATTAACATATGACGCCGCTACAGTATGTGACGCTCGCTGCAACAAAAGGTGCTATTTCCAATTATAGTATAGACTGATGTAATTTCAAGCATGGTGAGCATCTTTATACGCGAAATAATGATAGGTAACATCGGCGGTTTGGAAATCACTTCCCGAAAATTTCGCGCTAATGATTTTTTTATGTTCGCTGCTAAAAAAATAAGGAATATAGTAGCAACAGCGTCGTACTACATTTCTATAAAAAATATTCTCCAATATTGTAAATAAATCTCCTGGATCATTACTTTCCGCAGAAATATAAGTTATATTGCGAAGCTCTTTCCAATAATAGGGTTGATAACTTGCCAACTTTATATTAAACTTAGATATGGGTGCGCGACAAATAGGACAAATTTTAGAACAATAATTATTCATTTCGGAATATTGTACAATACATTGTACGCAAGTTGCATGTTTATTTTCACATTTATAATAATCTCGATGTTGTTGCAATAACTTAGAATAGCAAACTGGACATTTTTCATTTAAAATATCCATTTTCCAAATTTTAAAGTAAATTGAAAATAATTACCACAATACACAACAACAACAACAAACAAAACTGTTATACTGTATATACAAATACTACTACAATTTTCGATTATTTAAAAACATCAAAATTTTATATATAATCATAAAATATTTATAATATAGAGGGAAAAGTCAAGAATCAATGATATTATCAACATATTCAACATTATCCGTTGATTCTTCAGTTTCGACAAAGGATTCTTTTGAAATCATTACAATAAAGAAAGACATAATTTCGTAGGGGCTATGCCGATTTAGCCGTATTTCAAACTTTTCACCAGCTTCGTTGTATTGTGTAATAACAATAAACCCCTCTATCATGGATAATAGTAAGATGTTGATTAATTTTCCCTCATGCTCAACTTTCAGGTTGTAATCTAAGAGATGAATACTATTATCAGAAGCATCAATATCAATTGAGCTTAAAACTTTCCTGGCTTTTTCAGAAAACTCAATTTTATATTTATCATCTCCCTGACGGTAAATTGTATAATCAATAACAATATAGGCTTGACCATCTTCAGCAAAAAATGAATGCCTTACTATTGGCATAACCATATCGGAATCAGAAGACATTATTTAATTTATTTTATTGTAAATCAAACAAACAAAGTAAAAACTTTTAAACTAAAACCATTACAAATGATTAATTGTGATTAAAGCAAGAGATTATATATATAAGATATTTTCAAAAATAATACAGGTCTTAAACTGAGAAATAGCCTAAATTCAGTTTATTGATTGGTTGATTAGCTGGTAGGGAACTACTGTATAAACAAAAAAATTATTGCGTAATAATAATAATCACTAATGCTCGTATACGCGTAGCTGGAACGTGACGGAATCTATGTATCATACTGGTTGGTTTGTTGATTTGGTGACAGCAGTCGTGGAGTTGGCAATCAATATAATATAATATATGCATGATGCGTGTAGATGGCCACGTCGTTACCATATACAGTATACAGTGGTGGTGGTAACGTGGTGGTGGTGGTAACGTGGTGAAAAGGTGAATAACATTAGGGTTAGTCAGTCAGTCGAGTAAGGCGGGCATCGTGAGGTTAGGCTACGCTACGATTGGTTGATGGCAACTGCTGATGGTGACATATGGTGAAGTAAGGCAGACATCGCGTGGTTAGGCTACGCGTAGGTGAATAAGCAACGATTGGTTGAAGGCAAGGCAACGACGCGAATCAATACTGTTGGTGACAGATGGTCATTAAACATCGCGATTTAGCACCTTTTTAATAGCCCTCCGAGATGCAGCCCGTAGCCCAAGCTAGGGAGGAGTATGGTGAGGGCTATGCTTCTCCTACTACTTTGGTGGCGTTGGGCGTGGACACCCCATGCCTCCCGCCACTTACGGAATGCTTGGAAATCGATGTCATTGTCGATTTTCTCCACATCAGATACATCAATGACTCTGCGACGGGGTGGATGGTCCGGATGATGTGGTGGGATGGCAGGAACGGGAGTGGGTCCGTCAACACCGCCAGGCTGGAGCGCATCATCTGACTCTACAGGAGAGGAGTCACGTTTGTTTCCCCGTGTACCACTGGCCATGATTGGTCTAAGAATACCAGTCCGGCTGGATGTAGAAAGTCCAGGTGTGGCCAATGCTGTACTGCAGTAGACCTAAATAGGTTCAATGTTCATAGAAGAACGTATAATATGCGCCATGTAGTGCTGTTGGAGACCACTACAAACACAAAGAGATAGTGTCAATCATGTAAAAACATAAGGGGAACTAATCTAGTTCATATATGTATTACATATAAAGCAGCATAGCAGATAATACACAGCAGCCATAATAACTGCATAAGCTGATGAGTACCGGTAGACTGAATACTCCTAAGTCAGTGTCAGGGCGTAGTCCCTGATGATTCATACCTAGTCACTAACTGGCTAGTGCAGGACATTGCCTCCGCCGTGAGGACCAGCCAGTGCATAATCTTGTACTTTGGCAGCCTCATGGAGTGAATAAGCATGGTGGACAGCCCATGACTTTCTTGAGACTCATCTTAAAGGACACTGGCCTTGAAGATGCGGATGATCTAGCAAATGTCATGGGTGATAGGGAGTTGTGGCGGTGCAATTTTGTCGATAAGCCGGCACAGCATTCTTAAAAATGCAGCTGCAATGCAGCATGCCGATCCTAGTAGTAACTGGCTAGTATGTATAATAGACTGTAATAATAAGCCATGCGCGCGCATATAGTCCATTGCAGGCAGTCCATCCAGCTAATATATCTATATGACGACCTAGATGATTGGGCCTAGGAAGGGCCAGTCTATTACAATATACACGTACGTGGGGACTTCGCGCAGCACGTAAGGCCAGAGGAGCCTTTTGCGTGGAGGTACAATTAGTGGACCTAGTCATTCGCCTCCTAGCGGTTGACAGATAAACTGTAAAAGTCTGTCTGTGTGTAGAATGTATAATTAAGCAATGATGTAATTAAGCTCAGCTCAGCTCAGCTGCAACAGCTCATCTCCAATTTATTTAATTAATTAAGCAATGCCAGTAGGTCACTCCTTCCAAATTTCAGATGAATCTGATGGTTGGTTCTATAATTACAGCTACTTTTACGTTTCTGTCAATTCACCCCATAGAAGCAGACAGATGAACTACATAGGTCTATCTCTCTGCAAAATTTCGAAACTTTTGGTAGACTACATGTGTACCAAGTTTGGTTCCATTTCATCCATGATTGACCGACTTACTAGCGTTGAAACATTTACGACGTCGACGAAGACAGGACGACAGACGGGTCCACTAATTATACGCCTACGCTAAACGCTAAGGTTCACCTGGACTTAACGTGGCTCGCCCCACACTTCTTTCTGATGGTTATACACCAAAGAAGTAAATATATACAAGAGAGGTGATTGGGTGTAGTTTGTCAAAAAATATTTTGTCTAACATCATGAAGATGACCATCTTTGGCTGTAGTAATCCAGTACAACACTCTTTTTATGAGAGATGTGTTGGTCGAGATTGTTGCAGATAGCAATATGAGAATTCATCATGAAATGATAATTCCAAACCGTTTTTACTCCGAAGGACATGCTTTATTCTGTACTGGTGTGTAAACAATCCAGCCAGGATGGGTAGTCCCAGTTTCCAAGCCCCGATGGAGTACTCATTATAGAGGTCATGGTCATCTAGTTCTAAACCAACCATATTCTTCTCCAAGAGATAGGTGAAAAAATAAGTGATTTTATTATTAGTACAGTTGAAGGCCGCATAGATGCTGTGGCATTTCGAATGAGTCACCTAAGTCTCAAAGTCGTGTCAATTAAAAAAAGTGAATAGAACATTACCCGAGTAAAGAAGGGATCTCAATGCCTACCCTATGTTTACGCAAGACCGTCTGTGATTGTCTGGTTGTGTACGCTAGATACACCATATAGGATTGATGGTGTGCAGAGTGTTTGCCATACGAGAGAGGTGATGATGAGGGTACAGATTTTACAGCCATGCCACGCGTTTTCATTCTCGATGCATTGGTTCAGATCCTTATCTTTTCTTATTCCAAAGCGGGGTAACAATAACTGCCAACTGAAAATTGTTCAACCCTTTATATCTGGTCTAAGCAATATATACTATAATTTTTATGAGCTGAAAGTTTAATGTTTATGTGTGAACCGGGACTTAGTTATTTGAAAGTTGAAAGCTTATGTGTGACCCGGGCCTTACTGATTGACTTATATTAATGCAATGAAATGCGTGAATTCAATGCAACCGCTACACAAAGGCAAGGTGGTACATAATGAATTCTAGTATGTCCTAATGTCCATTGGTTGTAGGTTTAAATCGGTGGTGGTCGAAAATGTTTTACGGGAATTTGGATTCGGATTAATGTAACTTTGGAACATTCTGTTGTGTTTTATTAACACCGTAGATTTCCTTTAAAAGCTCAAGAAAAGCTCCATATTAATCGAGGCAGAAAGAAACTGGTTATAAAAATTGTGTTTTAATAACTTCGTAAAAATTAAATTAACAATAAATACGTGACAAAAAGGAAACAATAATAAAATTTAGTCTAATGTGTTACTCATGTGAAATTCTTTAGCTTCTTGTAAAACGAACTGAGGCTGTTCCAATGTTACTTCGGGTAAAGGGTATTTAGTCGGTTCGGTGGCGGCGTCTCTATTAAAGTCGACAATCGTAGAACATTTGGGAATGCCCTCCACCCAGAACCCGTCCATCAACTGGCCTTTATCGAGGAAAAAGAAACGACCTTCGCCGTGTTTAACATCGTTACGAAAACTTCCTTCATACCGGTTGTCGTTTGAGAGTCTCAACATTCCCTGTCCGTTACGCTCATCGTTCTTCCATTCCCCCTCGTATAAACTATCGTCTCGGTAGTACATTCTCCCCCAGCCGGACCGCTTCCCTTGGTACCACTCACCCTCGTAGTACTCACCCGGAGACTCGTAAAACAGGGTACCGAATCCGTGGCGTCTATCCCGTTTCCACCCGCCCGTGTACACTCGCTCGTATCCCCCCGACCGATCGCGAACACTCAACGTTCCGAATCCCGAGCGTTGCCCCGTCATCCAGTCCCCATCGTACATCGTCCCGTCCGTCCACTTCTGAGTTCCCTTGCCGTGTTTCAGGTTCGATTTCCAGTCGCCGATGTACTGGTTTCCGTTTGCCCAGTAGACGCTGTGGTGGAGTCCCGCTTTGTTGGCCTTTCTGTCCCATTCTTTCCACAGCGGCTCGACGTGTTCAGTTTGCTTTAAATGAGGCATTGCGATTAACAAAACCGGAGCAAGAACCAATAAAGTCAGTCTCGCGATAGGAGTCGCTACGAATGCAATTCTGTTAAGTCAAAGTTTTTAGATTATTTTTTGTGAATTAGTTTTACGAATTATAAATAATAAATAAATGAATATAAAATAATCAGAGCTCAACACATATATTTGTATTTTAAAAGTTCCAAATTAACTACCGTCCCGGTACAAAATATTAATTGTTGATTATTAAAATATTAATTTTATAACAATAAGTCAATTTTGCATCGTGATTGTGCATAGCATAGGCCTACCGGTAAAATAAAAAGTACCGGTACAGTATTTGGTACGGTAATACCTAACTCTACCTTATTATTTTAACCTAATAATTAGAAATAATATAAATAAGATAATAATAATATTAAGAAAGATATTAATCAGACAGTGTTATCGATAAGGTTGCATAAGAATACCGGTACTGCTGTACTGCATAATGCTGTAATGCCCAGTATGCCTAACCAAACTCTAAATGATTATTATTGTTTGGAATAGTTGCCAGGTTACCCTCCTACGTGGGTGTGCGTGCAATGAGGTTATGTGGGCTGGAAAACTGAGAGCCATCAGTGAACAATTCGAATTATACTATGGCCGCTTTCCAAAATTATGTTGTTACTTTTTTTAGGATTCCTTTAGTTTGGATGGAAATCTCAATTTTGTTTATCAAACAAAAAATGTGCCCAAAAACGAATTAAAAGGGTCAATTTTGAAAAGTGAAAATTGTAGGCAATGCATTAGGTACCGGTACTGCTGTGTACAGCGTTTGCTTCTTTATTTCTTAATTTTTGTATAAAATTATTGCTATTTAAATATCAGTTGTTGTGTAACACCACCCAAAAATGAGTGTATTTCGTATTTATTGTTACAGCGATGGAATGAAGCTGTAGTATGCCCTAACATTTTAGAATTTTAAGGGTGTTGGTAATACTAAATTTTGAATTTTATGTATGTTTGAATTTCAAATTTTTAAACTTGCTATTTTCAATTTTTAGTTTTAGAAATTGATTTGCAATAGAAAGCGATTTTAATTTATAAATTTCTCTAATGCAATTTAGAAAACAACCACTGGAAGGAAGGAAAAGGAGTGAGAACCTGATATTTTTCACATGGGCGAATATTAATTTAATAAGACTAGTCTATAGACTAGTCTTATATATAATCTTAATAGACTTTCACCACTAGTTATTTTGTTATAGTAGGGGCCTACTGCAAAACCCACTAAAACATTTTAGGCCTACTCATTTCGCCCACAGTAGTCCTAAGAATAATTTTCCCAACAGGAGTACGAGTCATAATTTTCCATAATTGGTGACAATTATATCTTCCTGCTGCAGTAAGTAACGTAAATGTAATAACATACCATCATACAGTATGAAACAGGAAATTGGCGAAGAAAGTACTGTATAATGGTAAATAAATACTGTATAAGCGGATACGAACTTGATTATCTAGGATAATCAATGGCCTATTAAGCTTTAGGCATACTGTAGGCCTACAGTAACCCCCACTGAGGACATAACAGTGACGTACTGTATGTAACTACAGTACAGTAAAGACCAACGGCTATCACAATAATTTTTTATCATATACAGTATACCAACGACCAAGACCTAGACTATATTTCTAGTGAATGATGGAGAATGGAAGTAATTATCTTCATGTATTTTATTAATGATACCAGCAACGCTAAATAATTATTTTAAATCTGTTTGTTGAATGTTGAAATTAAATATATTGGAATGCATGATAAGGGTACAGTACTTTTAGACTGTGTCTCCAAAATCCAAGTGAGTACAAATCAATTTATAACCTTCATTCATTTATATCCTTATCCTTAATTAAATCGCACAGGATATAAAAATAATAATATGGAGTATATTTTTCATCTTGTAGAGAATAAAAAGCGAGATTTATTGATTTTCCAGAAGTACTGGTTATGTCCACGTCTCTGTGCCAATAGGGGGAGCCCAAACCCATGCGGACGCGTTAAAGCCAATATCGAATAGTAATAACCTACTGTATGTACAGTATTAATATACAGTAACTGTACAATTAATTATACTGAGCAAAATAATAATGAAAATTATTGTGTATTATACAGTATAAACTACAGTAGGCCTACAGTTAGTACAGTGCAGTCTGCAGTGGACTTTGTGCGCTGGAATCAAGGTGTACTAAATAACAGGTCATGCAGCGAGCGGATTGCTGAAATTAGCGGAGGCCGATCTTTTCCCTATTTATGGCTCTATTTTCATAATATTTCCTTAGAAACTTCTTATGTGCTACTTTTCTTAGGTGGATATGAGGACTAGGATTCATAGCAATGTAATAAAATGTGTTTCTGGAATTGTTATATTGTTGTTGTCAAGGTAACCGGGTACAAAGTTCAAACTTTGCCCGTCTGTAATTCAAGACGACGAGGGATTCTGTTCTTGAGATTTGGCAGGTGAGTAATGGGAATAAAAGTTTATCAAAATATTCTATATTTAAATATTTTTTCAATCCCGTTGCCATGGTAATATGTATAATGAACAATTTGAATAATTGTCAACCAATTCTATAAAACACCATTTTTATTCGGTTTGTCAGTCTTAATATTAAGTTAAAAATACCAACATTACATTTTATCAATCGTCAATTGTGAATCTTAATTGTAAGGGTCATAAAGTGCCAACAAACAAAACTGTCCAATTAGAGGGCAAGACCTGTGATAGCATGATTTTAAGATTCCAGAATATTAAATTTTGGTTAGCAATTATTAGAAAAAAAGAACAGGTCCCAGGGACGTCAGTTGCAAATGATATAAATAGAAAATAGTAGCCCAATTTCTACCTGGCGGTCATAATGTAAAATTATCGTTACACCCATTACCATGGAAACGGGATTGAAAAAAATATATCTTTCAAATATTTTGATAAGACTTTTATTTCCTTTACTCACCTGCCAAATCTCAAGAACAGAATCCCCCATCGTCTTGAATTACAGACACGCAAAGATTGAACTTTGTACACGGTTACCTTGATAACAACAATATAAAAATTCCAGAAAGACACTTGATTACATTTCTATGAACCCTCCCTAGTCATCATATCCACCTAAGAAAAGTAGCATAAAATAAGTTCCTACTGAAAATTAATGAAAATAGAGCCATAAATAGGGAAAAGATCGGCCTCCGCTAATTTCAGCAATCCGCTCGCTGCATGACCTGTTATTTAGAACACCTTGGCTGGAATGCTAGGTTGAGTTACTGTAATATTACAGTAAATACTGTAGATAAGGATAAGGAATAAGATCCCACTCCCCCTCTATTCTTATTGCTTTTGACGCGTGCGCGTTGGTTGAGGTTCCCTTTAGGGTTTTATGGGTTATCATTGTTACAATACATTGAATACAATGACAGATGTCGAATGTTTGGAATTAAGGATAGTGTATGGGGCGAGGCGAGGTTGGCGTCACTGTTATGGTAAAATAAGAAATCCACAGCAATTGATAAATACAGATACAGAGAGTGACCGAATACTTGCTCTGTCTATCAAGATTATTTTTAAAGGGGCGGGGATAGGAGGGACCCCCCCCCCATTTCGGAATTTGTCAAAAAAGGTAATCCTGTATCATGTGCCAATTTAATGCAGACTCTGAGCCTTTGCAAATCTTTCAAAATCTTTACTAAAACTCGAGTTATGTATTAGCCAAAACGTAAGAGCGTTTTGACAAGCCTTCGAGCAGTGTGTCTCACGATATTTTTCGTTGAATTTAATTTATTTGTGACAAAATTATTGTTGAACAAAAGACAAATGGAAACAATGTCTGAAAATAGCGGAAAGGTTAAATAAATACTTTATGAAGGAATGACCTTTTTTTCCTGAAAAAAACAGTTTCTCCGCGAATTTTTACTGAACAGGGTTGAGATTTGGATCACTTGTTCAGAATACCTTTGTCAATAAATCTTCTGAACAAATATTGCAAAAAATACCCAGGAGCCTTTTTAGATCAAAAAGGGCCAAAAATATTATTATTATTATTATCATACGTTATCAGAAGATAAGTAAGACAAATTATAGTATAGAATAAACACAAGTAATAAAGGTAAGGTAAGGAGGATAAGATATAAGGTACGACTGGTAAAGTATTAATTAACCGTAAACTGTATATAACAGGAAAGTACTAAGTAAATATGAAATTATATAGATATTAATTTTATAGCACTTTTAACTTTTAACTGGTAGATATATATTTCAAAATGTCTGACAGCTCATCCGTATCTAAATAATCAACTTCCAATTTACCAATTCGAATATCTATAAGTTCCCTACAAAAATCGAGTTTCCATTTATTACCAGGTAATAACGGTGCGTAACTTTGAGCGTTTATTATACTGGGTGAAAGATTATTTAAGCACGAGATACCACAAGAATTAGCTATGTTCCTTAAATTAGAACCTGTACCTGTTTAACAGTCTGAATAACATAACTCAGTTAAGAAAAGTAAACTAGATTTACAGGATTTAAACAAGTTACTAATAAACTGAAAATAACGAGATAGTAACATTATCATAGGATGCCTAAATTTTAATTGATTATCAACTAAATAACGATGTGAATTAAAGGGTAAACCAAAAATAAGCCTAACATTGATGTTCCAAGCTGTAAAAATTATATTACACATATCCGAAAATAAATCCAATATACTACTACTGTAAAACGCAGTCGCATAAATGCGTTGAATTTCAAATATATCCTAAGGGTCCGCAAAATCAAATTCCTGACGCAAACTGTTAATTTTACCAATAAATTGTCCCCGCTTCCTAATTGTATCTGACACCAAATTACATTTGTAATCTAATAGGTTTCCCAAATGGAGCGCCTCTTTTACCCAGGGTAATGGCGATCCATTGAGGGATATTTTAGCTGCCGGCTCAGACCATGCTGAGGCAAACGGAACGCATTTCGATTTCGATTTTGTCGGAATGGGATTAGTGCTGATTTTTTTTTAACTTATTGTCGGACGCAAATCTATGGCAGATGTCAACCATGTACTGCAAACCGGAAATTGATGGACATAAAAGAAGGATGTCGTCGGCGTATACAAAGATTCCGTAGTAGAACGACCCTATTGTGCAACCAATTCGAGATGACCTCAGGGAATGGACCAACACATTCATAACTAGACAAAACAAAACAGGGCTGGCGACAGATCCCTGTCGGACACCATTGGAGACATTGAATGAGTCATTAAAGGAAAAATGAAATAGCCATTAAGTGTGCCTTTTTGTTCTAAACTGGGCCCAGTCCTTTTTTTTGCATTGGAATGCAGGGGTCTTCTGAACTTATAGTCCAAAATTTCGACAAAAATTTAACACGTCATACAGTCATAAATGATAGAGAAAAATAGCCATTGGCGTAAAAAGGCACTTTTGGGCATGAAAGAAGTACATATAGTATGTAAACGGAGCAAACTCCTAATGAATTTCAAGACATTGTACTTGTAGTGTTACAGCGCCCTTCGAATTACATATCGGTAATCAACACAACTTTAATAAGTATTTATGAGCAAGTAATACCAAGGTGTACTTTTTTTAATCACTTAAAACAACTACTGTATCGTAAGAACTAAACTACAGCCAATATAAACTGCAGTAACAGTTTGTTTAAATTAACTGTCTGATGATTGCTGACTCAAAACAAGACAAAGACTAATGACTAAGGCAAGGCTGTAAAGGGCTGGCTACAAGCGTCTAGTTTGCAATTTCCAGATTTCCTGTTTCCAAATAAATACTGAAATACAGTACAGCAGTAGCAGTAGGCCTACAGCTGTACAGTGGAGTGTTTACCGGTTCCGGCTAGGCGGCTACCGCTTGTCTTAGAAGCTGGAATCCCACAAATACTGAAACATGTCGTCTGGAATGCAAATGGCTTCGAATATTATCGAGGAATTTAATAAAATGAAACTCAAAAGCACCTACAAGTATATGTTGTTTCGAATTAACGACGCGTTCGATACGATAGTGATCGATAAATACGGAAATCCAAGCGAAACCTACGAAGATTTCTGCAGAGCGTTACCCGTAGACGACTGCAGATGGGGTGTGTTTGATTGGCACGTTGATCTAGGCGACAGGGGTTTACGCAATAAGTTGGTCTTTTATTTTTGGGCCCCCGAAGCTTCGAAAGTTAAACACAAGCTTACGTATTCAGCGAGTAAAGAAGTTTTACGGAAACCATTGCAGGGCATCAACGTAGAAATGCAATGCAATGATTTCGAGGAACTCGATCCGCAAGACGTTATAGAGAAGATCAGCAAAGCGCCATAAATCTCTGAATATAAATTAGGTCTTCGGAGCGATATTTCCATAAAGTTGAAATATCCCGAATTCGTGCAGTCTCAGTGCTGCAGTGTATGGCTACTAATACTGTAATAATAATAATAGTTCCCGGTATTGAGGTACAGGTTCCACCAGCAAGAAGCAGTAATTGTAGGTAAGGCTGTTTATAGCGCTGTACATTACTTATGCATTGTCTTGTCATGTTTACCCGCAGAAGCAGTGCCGTTTTGGAAATTTTGTAATTTGATTTAGGTTGAAAAACCAGTTTTTTTGCTTCGTCGCACTTACATTTAGTAATTTACGTCACCCAATGGCGGCTGACTATAACGTCTCTATTATTGCCAGTATTACTAATTGTACAAACGAAACCCATTTGCAATATCACCAACTCTTTAAATTTTTAACATACATATTTTTACCACATCATTATTGTAATACTTTTTATTTTATGCAATCCGAAACTACCGCCCATGTGAAGAAAAGCAGGCGCATTTCACAGCAGAATTTCACTTTTCAGTCGAATTTTTATTTCAATTTTATAACGTGTACAAATTAGTTTATTGTTTTGGTTAGATTCAGCCCTTTTGTTACACCCAACTTATTTTGTTATTAATATTTACATCTTAATCAATAATTATTTATATTCGGATGGAACCTTCTTACATTACGTTGCTTTTTTACTCAATTTTTGAAAATTTGATTTAAATATTAATTAATGTTAACAAAAATTTAAAATTTATATGGGATTTATATATGTTTCATAATCATTTTCATAATTAGATCTGTTTAATTACTGTAAATATTACTTACCGGTAGGGTTTTTAAGATGGATTTGTATGGCAAATTGGCCACCACACCATACCTACAGAAACCTACTTCATACATGTTATTACAATAATTAAATACTCCTAACTACAATTCAGTGCTTGACTGCTAGGTTGTAAGTTCTTACTTTCAGCAAGTTCTTGCAGTGATAATTTTCATTCTTCAAACAAAAAAATAGGTAGTTTGATGTGGGCCAGGGCGCGAAAAAACCCACTTTTTATGTTTACCCTGATATGTGCAGTTAATTTAACTAGGTACAAATTTCTCATTTATTGCCTCACAATGAATTCTCCTTTTCACTGTATTCATAAATACAACTCTATAAGGTCTAACGTACATTTGGAATGAGTAAATATTTTTATCACAATGCAAACATGTGTGTTTTATCACTCACTGGCAATTTTTTTCGCATATTGTAATGTATCTTTATCTAATTTTCTTTAATTTTATGTAATTCTCATATCATTATCATCCTTCTTGTGCATAATTATGTAGATAGTTCGATAGACATACAATATTTATTATATTCGGTGATTGTAATATAACCATTTTTATGTATTGAATTATTATCAGATTTGGGTTGCGTTTTTTAGTGTACCTCGAGCTCTAATTGTTCTCACCATTCTAACCTGGCTGGTTCTACCCTTAGTTGTTAATAATAATTACTGCCACCACATACATATTGAAAACAACCGTAGTAAATAAATATTTCACGCCTCCAAAATTTTCCGCGAAATTCCACAGCTTAAATTCGTTGCATAGAGTTTTTGGAGGTGATAAATCTTGAGTTGTTTTATTAAGTGAGGCGTTTGTGGGTAGCTTATATTTTATAGGTAGCTAAGGGGGTGGGGGGACACTTTGAACGTTTTATTGACATGTTCTATTGACTTTTAATTATTGTTTTGGTTAGAATAACGCACCTCTGTATAACCAGCTCCTTTCCCTTAATTGATAATTTTTACACTGAGGCGAGATGAATTCGTTGAGATGGGATTTGCGTCAAGTTCAATACCTCCAGACAATCAACTATTAATTCGTGACCGAACATGGGGTTTGTTGAACACATGTAATACATCATAATTTTTCAAAAAAATCTTTCACTAAGAATTCCGAAAGCTGCAAATTATGTGTTTAAAATCAAATTATATTTATTATTAAACTGGATTTTTACTGAAACGCCTTAATATTGACGCCTCAACTGAATTTAAAGAAGCAGGTTACAGATACGAACTTTTCCAATAAAGTGGGATTGTTAACGTAAACGTACCGAATTATAAGATTGTATTTTAACCAGGGTGCGCTTTAACTTGGGTACGTTTCAACTTAGGTATGTTGTAACTTGGTTACGTTTTAACTTGGGTACGTTTTAACGGGTAGGCTTTAACTTGGGTACGTTTCAACTTGGGTACGTTTTAACTTGGGTACGTTTTAACTTGGGTACGTTTTAACTTGGGTATGGTGCAACTTGGGTACGTTTTAACGGGTACGTTTTAACTTGGGTACGTTTTAACATGGGTACGTTTTAACTTGGGTACGTTTTAACATGGGTACGTTTTAACTTGGGTACGTTTTAACGGGTTCCGTACGTTTGAACTTGGGTACGTTTTCACTTGCTCCTCTAGATTATTTACCATTGTCTAGTTAAAATTAAGGCTTCTAATTAAAATTAACTAATCGAACAACATGTTTGGGATGGCAATGTACGCGACACATTGGACAACGAGATGAATTTGTCTGCAGTTGCTGCATGAGACAACCCCAACAGAATACCTGGTTGCAGCACGCCACGACGGAGGGTGCGGCTAACGGCCCCAGACATATGGCGCACTGATACCGACTAGAGGATATCGCAAGAGATACTGAATCCGTGGTACGCTCATTTATCTTCCATTCGTAAAGAAACTCTCCGAAATATATAATACTAGTAATTAGCCCAATGTAACCCAACAGTCTGTAAGCAGCTTCTAATTGTGTGTTTAACAAGTCGTTGTTAATTAATATATAATTAACTCTGGTGATGCGATTCGATAAGTTTTTAAATCTTCCCCGTAAATAGAACATCACGAGATGAATTCCGCTCAAAAGTATTACGAGTTTCCTAGCCAGAGGAATGAGTTTTGGGAGACTTTTCCTGTGTGGAATTAAATAAGAAGATAAGTTGTTTGTTTCAAGGCGTTTTTCCATATCGGAGATAATCCACTGTATTAAATAACCCGGGATAGTTCGAAGGAAACTCATCGCCAAGATCCGCCATTTTGAGGGAATCTTTTTGCGACTGCGATCAACACAAAGCATGTTGCAATACTCCTCTCCAACAGTTTGGCAACCCATATAGGTTGTCGCCATGATATAGATGAAATGGCTAAACTCCTGAATGACCTTGTTGATGTTGACAATGTCAGTCGTTATTTTATCATTTAACCCAGGGATAACGGAAAGGATATCCGAAAGAGAGTTTGAGAGTTTTAAAACAACCCTGGAATCTTTCTCGTCGCATCTGATAATCTCGCCAACACCAGCCGGCGTGAGACGTGACATTTCTTTTACTTTTTTGCAGCACTCCGATTGTCCGATGCTGGCTGGATGCGGTCCTTAACAGGCTAATGCAGTAATTACAAACAAAGCCATGTACACTACAGCACAGCCAAGTACCAGAGTACTTACTGCAGTACTGCTGTACTGAAGTACCGGTAGTCCTTTCCTTGACTACAGCTATAATAGCAATAGCAGCAGTGCAGTACTGCAGTAGGCCTACCGGTATCTGCTGTATGTATGGTAATGAATGGTACGCGAGATACTGTACTTATCAACATACGAGTAGATAATCAACTTACAAGTAGGAAGAACACTGATATATTTTAACTATTTAATTATCATGCCTTGTTTTTTTATATGTTTCAATTGTTTTATATAATGTTTTTGTCATTGTTTTATAATATGGTCGGTATTGGTCGCAAATGCTTAATTTCTTACCGGTACTACTGTAATTACTTTCAGTTTGGTATTTCTTTTGGTGTGTACGGGTTCCATAAAGCATTAGCTTTCTTTATGCCCTAAACTCAAAGTCTACTGAAGCCCCTTCAGTAGTCCTTGCCTAAACGATATTAAACATTAATGTAAGTGGAACGTACGAAAGGAGTAGAATGAACTATAAAACAATAAAAGTATAACAGCTCATTTGCTTCACGTCAATAAACTATCTTTCATTATTTATTGCGCTGTATGTACAGTAATATTTTACTTTTACATTAATTAATATTGTAGTATTTCGATTTTCAGTAGATTATAGAATATACAATTTATGTTTTATTATGAAACCTCGAACCAAACTCTTAATGGGGTAGACGACTCGGATATTTTTTTCGAGTTTTCGTTGGTTTCATGTGAAAGAGCATGTGAATAAACCCCAGTGAGCAATATTACTGTCCTTAAAAAAATATAACATTGGCCGAGTTATAGCGATTTTAAAACGCAAAATTAGCAACATCGAAAAATCAGGCCATTTCATAAAACTGCACGAGTGACGTCACTAGTGCAGCAGTAAATGTTCATTGGTTACTATACAATATAAATCTCTTAGTAACTCAAATAAATAATGTAGCTAATATTTATGTGGTGTGTTTTTTTGTTGTGTTAAGAATACATTATTTGATATCTTTCTGGCGGAAATTGATTCATAACAAGTTAATTATTCCAGATAATTTATTCCAGAATAATATTTATTTATCCCAAACTACAGTATACAGTTGTTAGCTATAAAAATAAAACATATTTTGTAGCTAAAACTGCCAGGTGGTAGAAATCCATTAGTTTATTGATGTTTTATTAAGCTTCAAAACTTAGATTACTTTCGATTAGATTGTGGATTCGCACTTTTTCGAATGCAATTATTTTTATACAAGTTAAATTAATGAATTCCAAATAGCATTGATAGTTAGTCCATGTGGAAAGGTTAATAAGATGTATAAGGGAATACAAGATGTTGGAACCCCATTCAGTGATTCCTTTACAGATAATCCCTGTAATTGATGACGTAGTAAAAATATCTTCAGCTGCCATCTCAATACAATCAGCATTAATCAGAATTTAGTTGAACTACAGTATAACTATAATTTACATTTTTTAATTATCTATTTTTCACAATTTTGGGAAATATATATTCCTTCCAGATTACTTTTCAGTAAACTTTGCATGTGTATGGAATCAAATGACTTCAGACTTCAACTATTTTCACTTCGCCGTTTATTTCAAAAGATGGATCTGCGACGCAAAACAAGGCCCATTGTTTATTGCAACGAAACATTTGAAGTTGAATTTGTGCCATATTCGATTGTGAAAGATAAGATTTTTGAATGGCATGTTTTGATGTTGGACATTTTACTTCTACCACATGCGTTGGTTTAATGGCATCTGAAATGGCGTCAAAAAAAGATTTTGTGGTATTTTATAAAAACACTAGCTACATTATTAAAACAGTACATACCATTGAAAACACTAGCTACCACAAACATTTGTTTTCATTTTCTTTAAAACGTTTTTTTTCACATGTAACTCTCCACAATATGTCAAGAACATAAACCAATAGCCCAAAACATTATGTTTTGGTATTTTTTTGGTATTTTGATATTTTTGGATGTCAAACCAAAAACAGCTCTTATGAAAAGCAGAATAATGGTGACACGGGCAACACTAGTACCGGTAACACTTTACAGTGAACTGACAAAAAATCCAAATAATTTCCATCTAGTGCTGATCTGCCCATCAAAAAATAGATTAATGTCGCGATCTTCCACAGTAAACCCTTCCACTCTGTTTCTCAAGTTACCTTGGTTCCCATTTATCGACCACTGAAGGATGAAAGCCGTGGTTGGGCTAGGCTGCAGCATTTAAAGCACTATGCCCAAACAGTGCTGCCCCATCTATGTACGGATCGAACGCGGGCTCCCTAATCGGAAGCACAGTAATGCACCACTAGACCAAGCTGCTGCTTGAAATCTGCTTAATTCAACCAATCATATTAAAGAAGCCATAACTCATCGTTACTATGTAGGTCCTGGTGAACGTCTTTCACTATAATTAACTCCACGTTACTTAGCTAGTGGCGATTCAATTCAGCCAATTCAATTCAATTGTGCGCTGGAAGCCAATTTATTCTGGCCTATTTTCTAAATTCTATAACACAATTTTTGGCCAATCCGTATCCAACATATTCAAAATTGCCTTGAAGACGCAAAAAAAGTTAAACCGTTTTAAAAGCGTGAACAGACAGACGTCTGTACGTCTGTCACAGACGTGGAGGAAAAGTCTGTTACAGCCTGACTCAGACGTTTGACAGATCTGTCAGACATCTGACGACTTCTGACACAGACGGATACAGACATTAATTTGTGAATTTTGGCCCGTGTTAAATGAAATTATATTGTGCCTCATTTCACAACAATTATAAATGACCGATAAGCAAGCAACAGATGTTCAGACACACATTCAGAATGTCGACATGAAATACAATGAATAAAATCACATTGATTCATTCCTTAGAATAACATGTACTCCTTATCATGCTAATTACCTTATGCCCCACCTGACTTCTTGTGGACTTTTATGCTGTACTTCAGTATACAGTATCTATAATATTGATTTCTTGCAATCCTAAAAGAATAATACAATAACGCAATCCATGCCAAACTAAATAGTCTATTGTGTTTGATATTATAAACCAGTTATTTTAAATTAGCATTAAGTAGAGATTTAACGTAAAGTCCAGTGTGCTATTGGCTAGTGATATAATTTATTTACCGTCGCTTAGCAAAGAGAACGCTCCCTTTCTGATTCGCTGAAATCACTGGGCCAATTGAAATCATATTAAATATGGATGTTATGTTCCTCCACCTGAATTGTAATTACAGTGTATTTCTACTAATCACATAAAATCGTTATTGATTAGGCTGATATTAAATAATTATTAAATTATAATGCGTTAAGTTAATGTTTTTTAGGCGGTTTATTAAGAATAATTATAATGGTTAAACCAAAGGTTTAACCGTAAAACCCTCGCTCAAATACAGATTATCTGCTTCTACTGTATTTTCTTTAATAATTATATAAGTCCCCGTTAAATTCATTTTTTCAAACGTTAAATTAATTAATTTATTAATAAGACGTTATGCATAGTTGTTTGAACAAAAGCGCATGCATAGAACATCTGGTATATATGCATTACAAATATATTTTTGTTAATTTACTCATTAGGCTACAAACCTTGACATCTACACCATTATCATTTGTTTGGAACTTTAGGAAACTGAAGACGGGGAAAACTTCACGAAACCCCATCTTGGATTAATATTTCGTCTCAATGTTAAATTCTCAATTTATGGAAAGGAGCAGGTTACAGTGGCACGTTATTCTAACCAAAACAATAAACTAAACACAATAGAACAGGTTACAGTTTTATTTTTAGAAGTTATCAGCTGCAATATGCGTTGATTTTCCCCTGGAGTGGTGAGAGTCGAAAGTCCCCCCCCCCCCCCCCCCCCCACCCGGGAAACAAACATTCAGGGAAATAAAGTATTTCATTTTCCACTGATTCTATCACAACCAAGGTGTTAATAACAACGCGTCAGCGACAACATTTGCTATAGGTCTACTATTTAATTAAACTTTGATTTAAGTGGTTAAACTTAATTGATAGAGACCGGTACTGTAAACCATACCTACCGCATTCTATATAACGTGATTAATAATCCGAACACTTATCACATTAGTTTTGCTGCAAACCGTCTGGTGTCTGTGTACCTGCTAGTGCAATGGTCCTACTGCAGTTTGGGAGGTCGCCTAAAGGCAAGGCCAGATATTCCCATCTAGAACGACCCCAAACAGAAGCGTCGGGAACTCAGAAACATAAGGGACCAGAAGATGAAGCGTCATTTGTAACCTTTATAAAGTTAGTATACAACATAGTTAGGGTGGGGGGTGTGTTATAGACACTGAATCGCGAAGTCGTTGGTTATTTTGATGTTGTGAAACCTCCCCCCAAACTAATAGGATGTAGAGAGCGCATGTTTTCATTTTTTATGTTTTAATGCGTACAGGTTTGATTTATCGGTTTATCGGAGCAGCCCCATCGAGTAATGTCGTGGTTTATGTGTATGGGTGAATTAGGGAGAAGTAAAGTGTCCTGAGAATGTATAAAGGAAAAATATAGCGCAATTTCTAAAAGATTTTCAAGAAGATTGAGGGATGTTGTGTTTTCCATCTTAGTTTTGAAACCGACCAGATAGATGCCTAGTAATTTGGGTGTAGTTGTGTAGTGTTTTCGATATAAGTATGTGTTTTCGTATAAAGGAGTTATTAATTTGATTGGGTGTAAATGTTGTCGTTACTTAAAGATACGCTTCGTAAATGGGGTATAATATTCGGTTTTTTAAATTTCGGTTTGTGTGATGTGTTTGAGGCGAGGAGGGTGCTTTAATTCTTTGACACTCTGACTGTCCGTTTTCACAGTATTCTTTTACTCTTACCTCAGCCAAATCTGTTTTATCCCTCCATAATACTGTAGTACTTCCATTTTCAAAAGAGGAACAACTCGTAAATTCGTAATTCTTTGTCCAGATGGATTTGTTTGGAACGGAATATTACTTATCGCTACTAAAGAGAAATAGAGTTACATACGATCAATTACTAGCAGTGTTAATTTGTAATTAATTTTGTGAGAATATAATTGTTTTGCCGTTATCCAGACGAACTGAACGACAATGTGGTCCTCCTGGCGCCCTAGACTCCAAACGATACAGTCACACATTCGCCTTGGAAGACCAGAAAACGAGAAAGGGGGAGATTCCAGGGGTAAAACCTCGAGCTGCGTCAGTAAGCAATCTTACTGAGTTATACAAATATGTTAATGGCGAGAGATCATCTAACAGTAGACGTCTACAGGCCATAGAGGTGAGTTTTTTAACAGCAATGTTTGGGGTGAGATTATTAAAGGGGGTCATACAGTAGTTATGAGCTTGTTAAGGTCTAACACTAGTACTGGTGCTTGTACAGTATATTTAGGAGCTTTGTTAAGGTCTACCACTAGTACTGGTGCTTGTACAGTATATTTAGGAGCTTTGTTAAGGTCTAACACTAGTACTGGTGCTTGTACAGTATATTTAGGAGCTTTGTTAAGGTCTAACACTAGTACTGGTGCTTGTACAGTATATTTAGGAGCTTTGTTAAGGTATAACACTAGTACTGGTGCTTGTACAGTATATTTAGGAGCTTTGTTAAGGTCTAACACTAGTACTGGTGCTTGTACAGTATATTTAGGAGCTTTGTTAAGGTCTAACACTAGTACTGGTGGTTGTACAGTATATTTAGGAGCTTTGTTAAGGTCTAACACTAGTACTGGTGCTTGTACAGTATATTTAGGAGCTTTGTTAAGGTCTAACACTAGTACTGGTGCTTGTATTCAGGAACTTTGTTAAGGTCTAACACTAGTACTGGTGCTTGTACAGTATATTTAGGAGCTTTGTTAAGGTCTAACACTAGTACTGGTGCTTGTACAGTATATTTAGGAGCTTTGTTAAGGTCTAACACTAGTACTGGTGCTTGTACAGTATATTTAGGAGCTTTGTTAAGGTCTAACACTAGTACTTGTGCTTGTACAGTATATTTAGGAGCTTTGTTAAGGTCTAACACTAGTACTGGTGCTTGTACATTATATTTAGGAACTTTGTTAAGGTCTAACACTAGTACTGGTGCTTGTATTCAGGAACTTTGTTAAGGTCTAACACTAGTACTGGTGCTTGTACAGTATATTTAGGAACTTTGTTAAGGTCTAACACTAGTACTGGTGCTTGTACAGTATATTTAGGAGCTTTGTTAAGGTCTAACACTAGTACTTGTGCTTGTACAGTATATTTAGGAGCTTTGTTAAGGTCTAACACTAGTACTGGTGCTTGTACATTATATTTAGGAACTTTGTTAAGGTCTAACACTAGTACTGGTGCTTGTATTCAGGAACTTTGTTAAGGTCTAACACTAGTACTGGTGCTTGTACAGTATATTTAGGAACTTTGTTAAGGTCTAACACTAGTACTGGTGCTTGTACATTATATTTAGGAACTTTGTTAAGGTCTAACACTAGTACTGGTGCTTGTATTCAGGAACTTTGTTAAGGTCTAACACTAGTACTGGTGCTTGTACAGTATATTTAGGAGCTTTGTTAAGGTCTAACACTAGTACTGGTGCTTGTACAGTATATTTAGGAGCTTTGTTAAGGTCTAACACTAGTACTTGTGCTTGTACAGTATATTTAGGAGCTTTGTTAAGGTCTAACACTAGTACTGGTGCTTGTACATTATATTTAGGAACTTTGTTAAGGTCTAACACTAGTACTGGTGCTTGTATTCAGGAACTTTGTTAAGGTCTAACACTAGTACTGGTGCTTGTACAGTATATTTAGGAGCTTTGTTAAGGTCTAACACTAGTACTGGTGCTTGTACAGTATATTTAGGAGCTTTGTTAAGGTCTAACACTAGTACTTGTGCTTGTACAGTATATTTAGGAGCTTTGTTAAGGTCTAACACTAGTACTGGTGCTTGTACAGTATATTTAGGAACTTTGTTAAGGTCTAACACTAGTACTGGTGCTTGTACAGTATATTTAGGAACTTTGTTAAGGTCTAACACTAGTACTGGTGCTTGTATTCAGGAAATTTGTTAAGGTCTAACACTAGTACTGGTGCTTGTACAGTATATTTAGGAACTTTGTTAAGGTCTAACACTAGTGCTGGTGCTTGTATTCAGGAACTTTGTTAAGGTCTAACACTAGTACTGGTGCTTGTATTTAGGAGCTTTGTTAAGGTCTAACACTAGTACTGGTGCTTGTACAGTATATTTAGGAGCTTTGTTAAGGTCTAACACTAGTACTGGTGCTTGTACAGTATATTTAGGAGCATTGTTAAGGTCTAACACTAGTACTGGTGCTTGTATTCAGGAACTTTGTTAAGGTCTAACACTAGTACTGGTGCTTGTATTCAGGAACTTTGTTAAGGTCTAACACTAGTACTTGTGCTTGTACATTATATTTAGGAACTTTGTTAAGGTCTACCACCAGTACTGGTGCTTGTACAGTATATTTAGGAGCTTTGTTAAGGTCTAACACTAGTACTGGTGCTTGTACATTATATTTAGGAACTTTGTTAAGGTCTAACACTAGTACTGGTGCTTGTATTCAGGAACTTTGTTAAGGTCTAACACTAGTACTGGTGCTTGTACATTATATTTAGGAACTTTGTTAAGGTCTACCACCAGTACTGGTGCTTGTACAGTATATTTAGGAGCTTTGTTAAGGTCTAACACTAGTACTGGTGCTTGTACATTATATTTAGGAACTTTGTTAAGGTCTAACACTAGTACTGGTGCTTGTATTCAGGAACTTTGTTAAGGTCTAACACTAGTACTGGTGCTTGTATTCAGGAACTTTGTTAAGGTCTAACACCAGTCACTGATGGTCATATGTATGAGCTTGTTAAGATCTTCTGTATACAGTAGACATTGATGGTCATAGAGATACGGTTGAACAGATAGGAACATGTTGTTTCTTTGTTTCCAATTAATTTTAATTGCTTGATATTGGTCTGTCAAAAATATACTTTGTTAATCCCAAGATTATATACTATATATACTACATATACATATTTTTTCTGAGGTCGACCTAGGTTAATTTAAAATAATATTTTATTTATTTATTATTTTATGCTTAAAAATATATACTACATATACATATACTATACTGGGTTGGTGTAGTGGCGTAAATATCACGTAATGATGAGTTCCCCACTGAACCGCCCAAATCAGGTAACCCGCCCGTCCGGTGGAAAGGAAACTGATAACTAAACGCTCCAGTGTGGTGTCTGTGCAGGCCGATCCCTACACAGCACCATAGTAATACAGAATATAGACAGAATATAAACAGATAACAAACAATAAATCAGATGCATTTACAAAAGATAAAGTAATATAAGTGAATACGTAAAATGAATAAGGAATCTGTACTACTAAAGAACTGTGCCATAAAACAACGATATCACCTTCCACTCTTGTCACCAAACCAACTGAACCAATATTGCTAATCTGTGTCTAATGTACCCCGGTAGCGCGGATGAATATTCCCTAGTAATGAGCCAGACTGGGGTTTAAGACCCCAGCCTGGCACCCGTACGTAGCAAAAACCCTAATTAAGTACATAATCCTACTACCTAAAACTAAAACCTACTGAAACCCCCCCAATATAACAATAAATACGTACTACATAATGTAGTACATATTGACCGCCTAATTGTACATTCCTATCTCTGGCAAGGCTAATATCCCATCTCCCTGCTACCTATGTCTTGCTACAGGTGTGGCCTGGCGGCCAACCTATCCCCAATCACGTGCTCTTTGTATACCTCGTTTGTAATCCACCTAGTCCCATGTCTGTATTGATACCTTGAGGGTTGACTTGGTGGAAGGCGTACGTAGTAACCTAATACTAACATTCCTGGAAATCACTGCAGCCCAGTCCCCCCCCCCCCCCCCCGTGTGCCCTGTAACTAGTCAGTCCGTGATCTTACCTACACCTACAGTACAAACGCTACAGTAATTACCCCTACAGTACAAACATTAGGCTTGGGTGGGAAACCCGTGGTACTCGTATAATATATGTGTGGGTTTGGGAAGGGTAAGGTTCCGGTTGTCGGACACACTCCCCCTTGGGAGTGTAAATGATTTACACTCCCATATCTAAAGGCACGAGCCAGTAGACACCCTGTGAACGTCAGGAAAGGTAGGCGACTCCTAAACAATCCGTCGGTTGTCGGTAAAAAATTGTGGTAAAAAAATGAATAAAAAATAATGGTGGGTACTGTTGACCCTGAGTATGGTTTTAAAAAAAAACGGGAGTTGATAGTCCCTTTACCAATTCGCCGTGAGTCAGCACACTAGACGAGTTTCCGCTGACCCTACAGACGATTGACATCAACACCCATCGTGTTGATATCGTGAAACGGTTTAAGCCCCGTAACGCGCTGTTCAGTGCCATCCACTCTCGGATGTAGGCAATGGTATCACACCATAAAGGATTCATGATACGAAATAATGTAAATAAATTAATTAAAAAACACATTTGTTCGTTGTGCCACGCACACACACTCATTCACTCGTATGTACTTTGGGTGACCCCTGCACCACTTATTGGTGATGGGCACACCCATGGACACCACATCGCTACGCTCTCTGACGTTTTTTACGATCCTTTGGGCACCCATTTAAATATTTATAATCTCTCCGAACGCGCTATCGGTTACTTTCTCCAGGTCCGGCTCTATGGCATGGCGAGCCCCCAAATGTGGGATCGACCCCCTGCATCCTGGCCAACCCAGGGTGCTACCCATCCGCCCAGCTGCGCTCCAACCAGCTACTCTGTGTCATTCGTTAACTTCCAACTTACATTCTCATTCCTGTCTCAATCACTGCACACGGTGCTATCTCATTCCAAACAACCTCAAATTGTTGTGGCCGTCCGTATCGGGCCACCCCCAATGTGCGCACGTACCTGTGATAAGGTAGGTGGGCCCCATTGGTGGTACCTACTTGTTCGGTACCGTAAGTTGTGAATGGGAGCGTCCACAGCGACGAACCCCACTCGTGGGTGGCATCTTCTGCTTCACCCACTGCTGTGTGACTGTTATACGTAACTTTCATACACACGTACGTACACACATACACTCTAAATACTAGGTTAACCAAATCACACCGCTCTGTAAACTGTGTTGAACTATCCACCCGTAATAACGCATACACACTCGCACACCCCCCCCCCCCCCCCCCCCTCCCCCGTGAGCTCCCCGAGACAGCCAGTGGTGGATACTTATAGACGGTTTACTCCATAAACATTGTAATCATTCGGTGGTGCGTACCTACATGGATCAAATGGAACAAAAAAATGCAAGTATTGCATCGGGCATTGCAAGGTGTGGCTTGTAAATATGTACAGCGTGACGTATAGTCTCGGTTCTCTCGTAAGGTGCAGTCAAATAACTCTCGTAAAATACAGTTAAATCTCCCGTAAGGTGCAGTCAAATAACTCTCGTAAAAATGCAGTTAAATCTCCCGTGAGGTGCAGTCAAATAACTCTCGTAACGTGCAGTTAAATCTCCCGTAAGGTGCAGTCAAATAACTCTCGTAACGTGCAGTCCTACTTAATTCGCCGTCTTTTACGGTCATTGATATCCTCCTCCTTCTGGTCCTCCACCTCCCTGTGGTATTTTACCACGTGTTCGAGGTAGTAGGTCCCGGTGTAGTGGTCCAGGAACCCTTCGAGGTGTCCCGGGTGTCCCGGCCGCCACTCGTCTAGTCTGTCCTGTATCCTCTGCACGCCTATTGTCATGGCGACGTGCAGGATATGGGTGTATTGCACGGTTTCCTCGCGCCTCGATATCGCGAGCACGAAATCCGGCTTCATGCGGAAGAAACCCATGGCAATCCCCCGCCTGAGGAGGCGACGCCTGGTCTCCACCCCCATGTTGGCGTTGCACTCGAATCGCTCTAAGTGCCCCCTCGGCTCCCTCTGGTCACAGTCACTGTTCCGGTGTCCCCGGAAGCCGCACCGTCCGCACAGTCGGTGCAGTACCTGGCAGGCCGCCAGGAAGTGTCCCCGTTCGCCGCAGTACGAGCACGGATCCCCGAGAAGTTTGTCCGGGGGGCCGAACGTACACCTGTCCTGGATATGACTCAGGGCTCCACAGGTATAACAGGCCGGTAGCTGAAATTCGTACCCAGCATTGTCCTGTATCGGTCTACGTTTCACGTAGTAAACGTGTTTCCTCTCCCTCACCACGTTTGATGCGCCCTGATCCTTCGTAAGTCCGTCCGCCTGCAACGGCTGTTCTTGGATGGTAGGTTCTTCCCGGCGATCCACCTGTCTCCTGACTGCAGACCGCGTCTCCCTTTGTGCCGGTCTCCTTATTTGTTCCAGGGGCGGCATTTCTCCCCCGAAGTTATCGCGTTCCTCCTGCCCGCTGTCATTTTCGGCGTTGGCACTCGTTCGTCCTGTGTATGGGCGACGTAGTTCCCCCGGCCGACGCCCCAGCATCCTCGACGGTCCCCCCGTTGGGCGACGCCCCCCGCGACCCTGGGCGAGGAGCCCCCGAGTACTACGGACGGGTGAGTTCCTTCGGTCCATCGTCTCTCCGGAGTACACAACCCAGTCCCGTGTTCTCCCGTCTACGACCATCCTCTCCACCGCCTGGTCAAACGGTCTCCTCTGGTCCCGTATATGTCCCGCCACCAAAGCCGTCCCGCGGGAGATCCTTCTACGGCTCTTCCCCAAAGACCCGCGGTTGCCACGGCTCCCGGTAGCCGCTCCGTATCGGAAGTGGGTGGCGCCCGAGGTCAGTTGGTGTCCTCGTTCCTCTTGGAACCCCCACTCCTCCTCGAACTGTGGCTGGGGTTGGTCCCCGCCCTCACGTCCATCCCAGACTTTGGAGCTGGTAGATGGCTGTGCTCGGTCGTCCTGTCCTCTTCGGCAGACTCTTTTCGGCTCGTATCGGTAATCCCAGTCGTCGTAAGCCGCCATCTTGGCTGCCGGGATTTGGCCGCTACCTTCGTCGTCGCTATGGGTCTCGACGTCCGGAGCTGGTTGTAGGGAGTAGCCTCCCTCGTAGGTACTGTCGGGTCCCTTTCCCGTCTGTGGATTTGTCTCCTCCCGTGGTACTTTACTCTCCCCTAGGCGGCGAATTCTGTCGATTTGCCGGGGAGACGGTGTGGTTTCTTTATCCATCAGGTAGTTGGCGTTATAAATGACCTCGGTCCGGTTCTGATCCCTTGGGAAGTCCACAAGGGGCCACAATACCCTACGGATAGCCTCTCGGTCCGAGAGGATCCTGCCTCCACTATCGCGGAAGGCTCGGGGAACCAGGCCCACCATGTGGGCTGTCAATAGGAGGGGGATTGACGCCGCTGCGTAATCCTCCTGTAGGATGTATTGTTCTTGAACCGCGTCTAGTCGTCGGTTCCTCGATGGGAAAGTATACAGTCGTGGGGGCCATCTGGGCCTCGCCTTAAACTGTTCCGTTGTCAGTCGTGTGGCCCCTGCCTGTCGGTCGTACTTCTCTCTGGACATGGGTTTGAAGTTGACCAGCCCGGTCTCTCGGGCAAAGGAACCCAGCCCAAAGGCGTTGTTCGGCGGCGCATACAATGCGTCGGTGTTTGGCGATGCCATCGCCTGGAACTGGAGTGCGGTGTCCGCTATCGGTTCGATGTCCGCCGGCGCCCCTATAGCCGTCAGGTCGGTTTGAATTGCCGACCCTACCTTGTAGTTCTTCTCGTCCAATAATATGTCTGTCATCGCCTTTGGAATTTTATTCCAGATCCTCTCGCCGTCCTTTAAGGGGTACGCGACGGCGATAACTAAACCTCCGGGCGATACGAGGTGTAGTACGGTGTCTAAAGTCTCCAGTGCCGGAGCTACGTAAGGCCTCGACACCATTCCTTGTTTCGCCCTGGCTTCCTCCTGATTGATCCTCCGCCTCCGCTTTCGATGCTTCGGCCCAATCAGCGTCAGGTTCCCATCCGTATCCCGGTCAGGGATGGCGGTGGGGGGTGCCTGGGCTTGTCCCTCTGTGTCAACTCCCAGGTATCCCAGTTCTCTGACGTCCTCCACGAAGCGCCTCCAGTATCCCCTTGGCTCATCTCCGGGTTCTACAGGAACCCCTAGTGATCGCTCGTTTCCCACTTTAATGTAGCGTAGGTTGTCGCGACACGCCTTCAGGAGTGGCCTCGTCCCGTATGTTGTCGTCCTCAGTCCGTCAAATCTGTGCATAAGCGATGTCTGCAGCTTATATCCCTGTTGGTCCGTGGATAGGCGCC